>JAFVLL020023013.1:0-22536 GCA_021397915.2 Tor tambroides | reverse complement strand
TGCAAAACTTCAGCGCTCGTAAAAGTCTTTCCTTGTTGATAAAATCGTTGAATTACTGCGTTAAAAGATCAGGAGATATCAGGGAGGGTCTGTTCTTGGATCCTGTCAAGATGCACGTTCTTTGTACTATTGATTATTCAACTTTATTTATGGTAAACCGGTCAGGAACAGCATTGAAGATTCTGTTCTTTAAAGACATCCAGATGTTCTTCTCAAATTTCTCCTGGTTTTTTAGGGGTCTCCTGAGATAAGGAGATTTAGGGCAGGAAATCGGCCGCGGTGCTGGTCATTTGTTAATTTTTAATGACCACAGCGTGGAAGGGAGAACTCAGTTTCTGGTAAGGAATGTGAGGTCCTGTAATTATAGTTGTGTCTGTTCACTAAGGTTCTACAGCTCCTTATGGCTTCCACCTTCCACTGGTCCCTCTGTACTCTTTCTGGTGTTATGATGTAGCCCAGGAACTGAATGATGGTTTGATGGAATACGCATTTCTCTAATTTGAGGTATAGGTGATGCTGGCGGAGTCGTTGGAGTACCTGAGAGACATCCCGCTGATGTTTCTCGAGATTGGGTGAGTAAATGATAATATCATCAATGCAGAATGACAAACTGGTTAAACTTGCCTTCAAAGATTTCATTCATAAAGTTTTGGAATACTGAAGGTGAGTTTGGCATAACCCGGTACTCGTAGTGACCGGAAGGTGTGACAAAGGCCGTCTTACATTCATCCCCTCTTCGGATGCGGACTAGATTGTAAGCACTGCGCAGATCTAGTTTTGTGAAGAAACGGGCTCCACAGAGTTCTTCTAATGTGTCTGGCACCAGAAGGAGTGTATAGGTGAACTTGACTGTCTGAGAGCTGAGTGCACGATAATGGATACAGGGACGTAGGCCCCCGTCCTTCTTCACCACAAAGAGGAAACTGGATGCTACAGGAGAAGTGGAAGGACGGATGAACTCCTGTTGTAAAGCTTCTTTGATGTACTCCATGGCAGCACGCTCCGGGATCGAGAGTGGATAGACATGTCCCTTTAAGAGTTTGGCCCCAGGCAGCAGGTCAATAGCGCAGTCCCATGGCCAATGAGATGGAAGCTGTGTTGCCGTGACCTTACTGAATACGTCCTGGAACGCCCGGTTGGCTGCTGGAATTTGTACTGTGCTTTGGGAGGCAGGACTTTCAATAGTGGTTTAGCAGAGGGTCATGGAGGTACTGGTTCGACCTGGTGCAGGGGGAGCTGTTAAGCACTCCTTAAAACAGGATTCACTCCATCTGAGCACTTCCCTGGAATTCCAGTGGATGTCAGGATTATGCTGAGCAACCCAGGGGCGTCCCAGAGCGCTATCCACGGAAGCCTGCACCAGCACCAGGAACGAGATACGCTCTGCGTGTAGACTTCCAATGCGTAGAGTGACCTCTGGGGTGCGGTGGCGCACCAAGCTCTTGCCCAGCGGCTTTCCTTGAATATTGGAGATCTGAGGTGGCATTATGTTGTTGAGGGAGCTTGAATTGGGCAAAGGCAGAGTAAGGAGATGAAGTTTCCGGAAGCTCCGGAATCAACGAGGACTTTGACTGTAAAAGATTGGTTTATGTATATTAGGAGAGCATCAATGTGTGGTATGTTCCAAACATCAGGATGGATTTGGACCGTACTAACCGCTGAGCGTGTCGGGCGAACAGGGCAGGAGGGCAGAAGGTAATCGCTGGACCCGCAGTATAAACAGAGTCCCTGAGTAATTTGTTGTGCTCATTCCGTTGATGACAGGTGGTAATGGTCAGTTTGCATCGGCTCAGGTGCTGAAGGAGTAGTACCCAGTGAGGCGGCAGCAGTGGAAAAGTCCTCTGTGTGGCAAGCGGTTAGATGTTGTGAGATGTGAAGCGCTTTTTGTAGGAAACTCTCAAGACCCACTGTGTCTTCATATATAGACATTTGCTGTCTGATAGATGGGTTTAGACCATGTCAAAAAGCTGATAGAGAAGATTCATTCCATCCTCTGCTCGCAGCAAGTGTACAAAATCGAACCGTATAGTCATATATGGACATATCCACTTGCCGTAGCCGGAAGAGCTCGTCATGCACGGAGACCGCAGAGGTAGACTTGCCAAACACGTCTTGGAAATGATCAACAAAAGCATCCAGGGAGCGCACCAAGAGACTGCGCAAATTCCACAGCAGTGCACTTCTGGATAGTAGGGACATGTTGAATGCAATCTTAGCTCTTTCATTCACAAACTGATGGGGTTGTAACTCGAAGTAAAGTGAGCAATGGAGAAGAAATCCGCCTCAGCGTAGTAGGTCGCAGGTTTGGCCATGGGACATGCGGAGGCTGATGGCGTGACGGGAGAAGGTTGAAGGGATTCATGGAATGCTTGAACCAATTCGGTGAAGTGATCAGGTGAGAGGGGGCTCCGTGTCTCCATCGCAAAGCTCTAATCCATTAAGTAGTTCTCTTCTGTTAAATGGGCTGGTCTTCTTTCACAACTGGATAGAGGGGCACACACTGGAAGAACGATTCAGAGCTTCTTTATTATAACAAAACAGTAGGTTCAAACATAAACAGTCGATGAAGCTCATTAAACTGAGGAATAACTGTCCCTATCTTAATCCTTCCAGGGAAGGCCAACCGGAGAGCATGAGACACAGAGCCTTGGGGATCCCAAGAGGTAAGTAGAGAGCGTGAGGAAAGGTATGCAACCTTGAGACCAGCCGCTGAGGGAATGAGGCGAGTATGCTGATATAGGGTATGGTGAGTGGAATCAGGTGTCTGTGATTAGTAATCTGGTGATTGTGATCTTTTGTACTACTGTTACGGACTTCATTTGTAACTTTGTGTTGTATTCATCTATGCTTGTAATTTGTGTAATTGTTCTTGTTTTATTACTGACTTTATTAGTTAAGCTAACAGTTTCTGCTGGGGTAAAAAAGTACTTAAAGTAAGCTTTTAGTAATAAATGAAAAGCAAACTTTTTTTCCTTTTCTTTTTTGCTGATCCGAAAAATGATCCGATCCACGACTCAAAATCTGTAGTATGATCTGAACCGTGAGCTTTCTGATCCATTGCACCACTGTTATTTGGTACTTCATGCAAAAATGAAAATCCTTTTATTTACTTCCACTTGTGTCTTCCCAAATGTGCATGACTTTCTTCACTTGAAATTATTGTTGCTTCAAAAACCACACAAAACAAACATGGAAATGTACAGAGCCCTAGTTGATTTAGCTTCAGAAGACACTGGTTTATTAAAGTCCGTGTAAAGTCAATATTAAATGTTCTGAGTTTGTCAGACCACAGAAAAATGTGTTATTAACCTCCCAGCCAAATTTGAATGATAAAAAAACCAGCCAAGTAAATAAAATAAGGTATCAAAATCTTGAAAAAATAAGCAGTATTCTATGCTCTCAAACTCTGGGGGCGTGTCCACTAGCGGCGCTGAAACCACGCCCACTCACGGGAAAGCTGCCGTCTCTCTCAACGGTCTTCTCTAGCAGCTTATTTAATAAGGAGCCCGAACTGTTTTGTAAATGATTGCAATCAGGTATTATGCATTTACGTGAGGAAGGCATAGCTAGCTAACAAACTGTAGGCTGTAGTAACTAACAGTAACTCGCGATTGAGCCGTGAACCACTTATGCTAATGCACTCTAGTTATTAGGTGCGTCAACATGAAGCAGCGCTGCAGAACGATCAGTGTATGACATGAAAGTACCGCGACAGCGATTCGAAAGCATCGAGCGTCTTCTCTCTGTAGCTCTTACTGAACTTTGATGTCACACACACTGATTGGTCTGCAGCGCTGCTTCAAGTCGAACACACATGTTAAGAAAGGGGCCGTGCTTGGTGGCTCAATTGCGTCATCGAGTCCTGATTTAGCCCCGCCCAAAAAATCCTGATCACGAAAATAGTGAAAAACTGTTTAATGGTTTAACTCCACAATTAAGTACTACATAGTTCACAGTCTTTGTAACATGTTTCAGCAATACATTTTTAACATTTATAATGTGTTTACAAACAATTCTCAGAATTGACTTTACACTGACTTTAACTGGAAATTACCATTGTGTTTGTTTTGTGTAGTTTTCGAGTGTCAGACTTGAGGTCCCATCCTCTTTCATTCTATGGACTCACAGAGATCAATTATTTATTTAAACTCTTTGTGTTCATCTAAAGCAGTGATTTTCAATCCTGTTCCTCGGGACCCACTGCACATTTTGCATGTCTCCCTTAACTGACACACTCATTTGAGTTCATGGAGCTCTTTCCTAATGAGCTGATGATCTGAATCAGGTGTGTAAATTAGGGAGACATGCAAAATGTGCAGAGCTGTGGGTCCCCAGGAAGAAGTTTGAAAACCACTGATCTAAAGTAAGAATTTCATTTACCTATGGATGACAGGAGTAAGTAAATGAAAGAATTTATATAATTTTTATATTTTATTTAATTTTATATTTTATATATTTATATAATACTTGATGAGGAGATCAACAACTGTAGCACAAATGAAGATTAAATGACAAGAGAGTAAATATGACCTTACCTCTTCAGTCTGAAAGAGTGCAGGCCACTGGAGTTTTAAGTCCTGAATCGTTGGACTGTTCTGTACGACATTCCTCCTCCTGTAGGCGAATGTTTTGGACATCTTTTCTTTTACAGCTGATGTTCTCTTCCTTTGTCCAAAATCAACCAGTATCTTGCATCTCAGTTTTTCCAGGGTTTCATCAGTTTCTCCAGTTGGATTATCAGGGCAAAAGTTAACCTCTGCTCTCTTTGGTTTCTTCACATTTTTTGCTGGACAGTATTCATCTCTGGATTTGTTCTTCAGTGAATTCAGACTGAATTCGGGGCAACCAATGTTGCGCATTTTTGTCCTATAATTTGCCATTTTGTGCTTGAGGCTAAATATCCACCCGCTATACCCCTTCACCGATCCTTTTTCTTTTAAACATGGAAACTTTTCAACAAGTGACTTTGCAATGTCATCTATCTGGGAATCACGTGGGTATGCAGTATACTGGAAAATATCCTCAGCCAACTTTTCCAAGATTCCGGACTTGAGCCCTGGACTGATTTTCAGATAGGTTCCAGTTTCAACAAAAATTTCATTGCCACGTTGAAGCTGCACTTCCACATCATATGGAAAATGAGGAGTCTGAAATTGTTTTGGCCATACTTGTACTCGTAGTGATTGAATTTCTGCATCAGATGTTGGGATAGTCACAGTGCCATCTGAATCTCCTCCAGATGGCAATAAAGAAGAGGAAAGGATTGAGCATTCACTTGAAGTGCTAAATGGTTCAGAAGCACTTGAAGATTGCTCAGCTGGATGGTTGGGGCTTGGATGAGTGTCATGTGCCACGTAGATCAACTTGATAGTAGACTTGTCTTTTATGTCATGAACTGATGACAGATTCATGAATTCATTAAAGTCCGCATCCATGTACTGAAGCCGGAAGTGTCTTTCAATACCAAATGCTTGACGAACAGTATCATATAAATTCGCAACACTGTCTGGTATCCCAGCTGAGAGGTCCAGTCTTCTGAAATCATTGTCGTCCACAATGACTCTGAGCTTCACACTCATACTTAATCTAATTAAGAGACACAGAACTCAAATTAGTTGACTGATAATGATAATGGACATGATATTTCTCCATTCTGGAAAAAAAACGGTCATGTACAAATTTTGCACTAGTTGTGTTCATAAAGCAGGGCTCCAGACTGAGACTAAAACGGCTCCATTTGGAACCAAAAAGAAGAGCGTACGCATTTTGCGTGCAGTGCATATTCTCCAAAATGGCGCTACGGTGACGCTACAATGACGTTACGGTGCCGAATTGTTGAATAAAGTCGTTATTTTTTTTCTTTTCGTACAAAAAATATTCTCGTCGCTTCATAACATTACGGTTGAACCACTGATGGCAGATGGAGTATTTTGACGATGTCTTTCATACTTTTCTGGACCTTGACAGTGTAATTTACATGGCAGTCAATGGTACAGTCAAAAGCCTCCCAGTTGTAATCCAAAATATCTTAAATTGTGTTCCGAGGACGAACAAAGCTTTTATGGGTGTGGAACAACATGGGGTTAAGTAATTAATGACAACATTTTCATTTTGGGGTGGAGTATCCCTTTAAAGGTGGGCCGAGTACCAAAACAGCAGTAAGGGGTGTGTCTACTCATGATGTGGAGGAGAGAGCGCTCAGTGCACAGGACAGACATTAGCCGAGCTGAGTGACAGAAAGATAAATGTTTGCTGCTTAAGCTGTTGTGGTGTTCATTCACATTGTTTCTAGATTATTGTGTAGAGTGATTAGACGCATTTTAATTAATTTCTAAAAGCTTCATTGGACAAATGTCACAGTTTTTTGATCCTGACACAAAATCACCAGCTAACATCAATTGACTAATCATATCAGCAACACATGTGAATTTGTGAATGACTACTAGTCAGGGGAAATCACTAGCATACTAATTAGATTGTAAGAGCAGACTGATTGCTATAAAAGGAAGGAAGAAGCGCTTGCAATAATTGTGTTCTTGTTAGCAATGGTTACCTCCAAAGAAACACGTGCAACCATCATCGCTTTGCATCAAAATGGCCTCACATGCAAGGAAATTGCTACTAAGAATATTGCACCTGAAAGAACCATTTACCGGATTACCAAGAACTTCAAGAAGAGAGGTTTGACTGCAGTGAAGAAGTTTTCAGGACATCCCAGAGTGTCCAGCAAGTGCCAGGACCGTCTCCTCCTGAGGAGTCAGCTACGAAATCGTGCCACCACAAGTGCAGAGCTTGGTCAGTAATGGCAGCAGGTGGGTGTGAGTGCATCTGCACACAGTGAGGCCAAGACTTTTGGACAACGGCCTGGTGTCAAGAAGGGCAGCAAAGAAGCCACTTCTCTCCAAGAAAAACATCAAGGACAGACTGAAATTCTGCAGGAAGTACAAGGATTGAACAGCAGAAGACTGCAAAGTTATTTTCTCTCCAAGAAAACACTGCCATGAATAAAGAATGGTATCAAAATGTCCTGTAAGAGCGACTTCTTCCAATGATCCATGAGCAATCTGGTGATGATCCGTGCATTTTCCAGCAAGATGGAGCACCGTGTCACAAAGGAAGAGTGATAAAGAAGTGGCTCGAAGATCATTACACTGAAAATTTTGAAATTTTGGATCCGTGGCCAGACAACTCCCCGGATCTCAATCCCATAGAGAACCTGTGGTCAATCCTTAAAAGTCAAGTGGACAAGCAGAAGCCCACAAATTATGATCAACTCCAAGAACTAAAAAGGCAAGAATGGATCGCCATCAGTCAGGATTTGTCTCAGAAGCTAATATCCAGCATGTCAGAGTGAATTGCAAAGGTTATGAAGAACAAGGATCAACACTGTAAATACTGACAAATTTTTTTGCCAATAAAAGCATTTAAAACTTATGATATGCTTATCATTGTTTTTCAGTATACCATAGAAACGTGGAAAAATCTACTAAAACTGAAGCAGCAAACTTTTCAAAACACAAAGTTTGTCACTGGCAAAACTTTTGGCCTTGACTTTACTCCCGACATCTGAGCCACTGAAGATGCAGAGGATTACATTTGTTTTTGAAGGGAACGTGCCCCCGATCTACCTAAATTCATTTATGTTCGCTCGAATCATTCGTGACCCATCTTCACCTACAGAAGAAGTGAGTGTAAGTTTTTTTTTTTATGAATCTTTGCAAATCGCCTTTCCTAATAATGTGCTAGCTAGCAAGTTTCACGATGAATGTGGTTAAAGTTTACTGTCTCTCAGAGAGCGGCTCGGAAGAGAGGGGTGGGGTGAGCAAAGCTCATTATTATATAAAGCGCCATGCAACAAAACAGCTTGCTCTGAAAAAAGCTGCTTTTGACAGGGTAAAAAGGATGTTTTACACTACCACTGAGAAATTTTAACCAAAGCATGTTATAGACTTTTCATAAGACCCTAAAAAATCATATCAACTTGTGGAAAATGGACATCCGGTGACCCCTTTAAAAGAGCCTACAGTACAACTTACTGAAAAGTCTCATGTAATCGCTCATTCAATGTTTCAAACTACGGAAAACGTGTAAAGCTTATAAACATTGCCACGTAATAATACATTTGCCTCAGAATAGCCTAACCATTCTGCATCCATAAGCTCACCAATCAGATAGAAAAATAACTATAAAAAGGAGCATTTTGAAATATTCATGTGCTATTGCATATTAATATTTTTACTTAACCTTTTGTCTACATAAACAATACAAGCTAAAGATAAAATTCAACATCTATAAATTTGCATTTTACTAATGAAGAAAAACAGACTGGATGTGTGAAAGACATATGACAGCATTTATAGGAGTCCAATCGAGCTGCGAGTTCTTCAGTCAAATCTTCATTAACCGACAGCAGCTTTTAAATTTGGGTGGAGAGCGGAGCATTTGAATCGCGCAGACGTGCGCAGAACACAATACTGACGGGAGCAGCTCCGGTGGAAAACTGACGGGATCTAAAACTTTCAGATTACACGCAGCTCATTTCTGCGTCACTGTAAGTTACCGAAAACACACATTAAAACACGTAACACATGGTAGACACGTGTTTGTGCGGCAGAGCGGCTCTCTGCATGTCGTGACAGACAACTAGTTGTCCAGTCCTGTTCCGTTCACACAGCGCGTGTGTTCCGAGAATGCGGTTGTGAGTCCTGAAAATGTACAGGTGTGAGTTCGGTTACAGAATGCGGTTGTCACGCTTGTAAATAACTGAACTGTGTGTGAACGTAACTGTATTAAGGACTCAAATACAGGATTGACAACCGTATTCTGCTGCTGTGTGAATGTGGCCTTATAGTCCATGTTATTGGCACAAATTCTGTGTAATAAACAATTCTTTGTGACTGTTTATTTTAAAGGCATTAAGTTCCCACATTTAAGTGAACCTTAGTTCCCAGGACATCTACAAGATGAATTAAAATGCTGATAAATTAAAAAAAAAATGAGACAAACACATGACAGTATGATTGAAATATATAAAAAAATTAAGAAATAAAACATTTATTCTGTGGCACCTAAAAAAATAATTTGGTGCCTACGTTTGCTTCTTATAGGAGCCAATGGCTCCTTACTCAATTTTTTTGTCTGGAGCCCTGTAAAGGGTTAGTTCACCCCAATATGAAAATTAAGTCATGTAGTAGCGTGCTGCCATTGTGGAGAGTATTACAACACATGTTCTTGCTTCCGGTTCATGTAAACAACGTGTGCTGCTTACACTGAACACATATGCGTTAGCATGCACATGCGTTGTTTACATGAACCGGAAGCAAGAACATGCGTCGTATTACTCTCCACAATGGCAGCACGCCGCTACAGACTGGATGAGGAGGAGAATTGGTGAATAAAGTCGTTTTGTTTTCTTTACATACAAAAAGTATTCTCGTAACCCTATTTCACCAATGTCCTTGCTACGTTTCCGGACCTGGGAACATTTCAGTTGCGTTGCTGTCCATGCAGGGTCACAGAGCTCTCAGATTTCATCAAAAATATCTTAATTTGTGGTCCGAAAATTAATGAAGGTCTTACAGACCTTGGAACAACATGAGAGTGTGTAATTAATGACTGAATTTTCATTTTTGGGTAAACTAAACCTTGAAATAGATTATTAAAACAAACTGAACCTAACCTCTTGTGTTTATGAATCTTTTAAGTGTCACCATTCGTCTGCCTCCAAGATGGTAATCTGCCAATGGGTAGTAGTCAGCAAGGCCATTGTGATGAATGAGAGAAACTTGCAATGTGGGGCACAATTCGAAAGCCCTGAAATGCTCCCAATACCAAGCACTCATTTCTTTCACAATGAAACTCACACATCTTTCCACTACAACCATCTGGATGATCTCAGCAAAAACTGGCAAGCTACCAGAAAGGCCACGAACCATGCCATTCCTATAGTTTACTCCATCAACAGACACATTCTTTGCAAGATGAACGCAGGTGACTTCAGGATATGTTTGCTTAAGACTATTAACTACATCCTGATTCAAGATACCCACAGGTACAGTTGAGACGTCTGACACACTCATGCTACTCTTTTCAATGTTAGCACACTCCAAGTGATAAGCCATCACGAACTGATGTTTCACTGCCAGAGTCAAGAGGATGTTTTTAAAGCAATGTGTGTAACGAGCGACCTGCTTGAAAAATCGATGCTTTGCCTCGAATCTGAGTGTCCACATCCCCACTAAAGGTCCAAAGAACTTGATTAGTAGTGGATAATGTTCCACATAATGATGTTTTGGCAGAAGTTTCAGTTCAGGAAAAACTTCCTGCAACCTGCGCCTGTGATCACAAATTTTGCTTTCAAGGTAGGCAATTGATTCTGCTGTTTGAACTGGTGCCACAACCAACTCAACAATATCCTTAAGCTCCATAAGGACCTGCGAAGCTGATTCATCCTGAGGTACCAGATGTCCAATCAAGAATGGAAGAAATCGTAAAAGGCTCCAATTTTCATGGGAATTGCCTCCAATGCTTCCGTTGGACATGAAAGCACGTGGAACAGTGTGTGGCCGATTGGTTTTGTCTGTCCATTTGTACGGAAATGCCACAATTAGTTCATTGAGATTGTCGAGAGTGAAAAATCTTTTAGAAATTAACAAATGTAGACAGTGTGCCAGCTCTACTGGTATTATGCCTTCAAATATGTCATGAGCAATATCAGGTGGGTACTCAGCACTGATGTTGAAATGGGAAAGACGTGCAGACAAAACACACTGTCTTTTTACACCACAACAAGGCTTTTCAGTTTCTACCGCTGACCTGACATGCAGTTCATGCATCTCTTTAGTTCTGAGAGTGAAACCATCTGAGCTCACCTCTTTCTCCTGAATTTCAGACTTTTTTGCAGTATAGAACCTGCACACATATCCACTAGAGAAACTCTCCACTAAGCCAGCAATTCCATGTGCTCCCAGATTGTCTGCTATGACAGTCTGCACTGTGCCTTTGATGAAAGAACCAAGCTGTGCAATGAAAATCCCCTGGCTTTCCAATGTGGAAAGATCTTCCAGCAAGGGCTCAAGGATTTTTTCATATCCATAGTTCTTAACATCATCTGATTGGCAAAGTAGTGCCAAATATATGGAAGATAGTGAAGAACTTTCACCTGGTGGCAAGTTACCCAGATTCCAATACACAGCACAAATTTTATGCTTTTTTCTAGAAGTGCCAAGTGGGTTGCATATTTCAAAATCATCCACATACAAATTCAGCAAAATTCGTAGCTCGTTACATGACAAAAAGTCATTGTTTTTGAAATGCATACCATCACGATAGGATGCATATGTTTCTTGTCCAACTTCTGACATGGTTGGAGTATCTAAAGTATCAAGAATGCTCTTGTTACTCAAAAGCACCTGCAACAACTTCAAGATCGGGACATACTGCATTGTTCTTTTGCGTTTGTCATCCAAAAAGTACTCTACTGGTTCAACAACTTTGAAATTCTGTCTGTAGTAGGACTGCCGTTTAAATGATGTGCCAAGTGGACTACCTTTACCAATTGCATCACAAACTGGATTGTTGACAGACAGCGGATGCAAGTTCTTCAGTGACTGACTGGTCAATCTGTAAGTGATGTCTAATCATTATTTCGTCTATCACACTTCTTGCATTACAAAGGGAAGCAGTACTCAACAAATAATGTAGCTCTTCCAGCAATTCACTAACTGCAGCACTTGGAACATGAAAAATATTTTCTAGTTTTAGTAATACAGCTGTGAGTTTGTGTTCTATTACATGAGCCTGATTATCAGGAATACCTGCATCTGTGCATGTAGTGTCAGAAGAACATGCAGGCTCAGAGTCCAGTGCGTTATCTGTATCAGATCCATCTGCACTTTCAAGTTCAACAGACTCATTTGAAGTCCTTTGAACTACACCATCTTTAAAATCTTCCAAATTGTGTATCTTATGGTTGTGCCTTTTGTGGGACTTGAAAGTACCGTACACATTGGCTTTATATTCACAGCCTTTGAACATGCATGTGACAGTCTCATTATTTCTGAGATAACGACCAATGTGAAGAAAGTAGTCATGCTCAGTCCCAAGTTCACAAAAAGAACATAAATCACAAGAAAATGAAATTGAAGTCTCAGGCTTCTGAGAAGTTTTCGTGTGATTCCTGGACAAATGTGTCAAAAGTGAATTCCATGATTTGAAAACACAAGGGCAGCCAGGATGAATACATTTTAAGCGATGACCATGCCCAAAGTTGCCATGCTTAAGTTTGTAGTGTTTAAGGATTTCTGACTGCTTTATCACTTCAATGCCACAATATTTACACTGAAACATTAAACTGAAAAACATATAACAGAAGAAAAACACAATGATGCAAATAAACAGATGTTGCATTGTCATATATGAGCATTCAGATCTTACGGAGCAACTGACTGTTTACTGTAATGAGTGGTGAAGCATAATATAAAAATACTTACTGTGCAAATCGTTGGAATAATTACACTTCAGAAAAATGACTTTAATTCACACCACGAAAACCTGGAAACTTCCTTTGGCATCAAGGAAACCGTATGTGTCCTAGTCACACGCGTGTGCAGAGAGTACCTCAAATGAAAGCAAGCACACAATAATTACTGTTAGATTAAGACACATTTTACATAATGCACCATTAAAGATAGCAAAAAGGGGTATGTTTTAGTAGTATAGATATCTACGCTCATAGTTTTTAATAGAATACATCACATCCGGTCGAGCGGGCGCATACGGTCTAGCTGCAGAAGTTCAAATATTTTAACGCACACGAAGCTCAGATCGGATCCACGCAGTTCCCACACTACTCTCCATTGGAAATGAATGGCTTCTGGGCTGTCGCTTGTCGTTCATCGGAGAGAGTGGAAGGCAACTATGAAGCGTCTGATATTTATTTTCAGAATTACACACTGTATCCCTTTACAGTTCCTACTCATAAAATACATGCACTACATGTTGACTTTTGTACCTTAATTTAACGTTCAACAACAGATATTTAAGCATAATGAATGTTTTTGCATTCAGTATTAACTTAACTGTCTCCACACTACTGTGTTGTTCCGTCTGTATGACATGCGTACACGCGCCGGCGCTCGTTTAGTAAAGATTTATTAGGACGGACTTTTTTGCAAAAATGGAAATGCTCGAGTGAATTTGTTACATTTACAGATAAGGATATATCTATATATGCCTGAAAGGGGAAGGCAATTAGCTAATGCATTAGCTTGAAGCTTAAAATAAAGAATTCTCATGTTTTGGGCAGCTTGGATCAGTGCTGTAATTAGACACGGCCGACTGAAGTTGGATGTGCACTGTGGGGAGACCTGACTAATCGATAAAGAGCGTCGTTGTCGATTGTTTTCATTATCGATAATAATCTATTTTATCGATTAGTTGTTGCAGCCCTAAAATATAACCATTTAGTCACAGTCTGGAGCCCAGTAATATAATAATACTTACTGTGCAAATCGTTTGAAACACTGACTTCAATTTATACCACGCAAACCTGGAAACTTCCTTTGGCAACGTCCTAGTCACACGCATGTGCAGAGAGTACCTCAAGTAAAAGCAAGCACACAATAATTATTATTGTTAGTTTAAGACACATTTTACATGCTGCACCATTAAAGCTACCAAAAAGGGGGATGTTTTAGTAGTAAAGATATTTACACTGAAACATTAAACTGACAAACACAAAAAAGAAAAATACAATGGCACAAATAAACAGACGTTGCAATGCCATATATGAGCATTCAGATCTTACAGAGCAACTTTTTTACATTAAAGTCAACTGACTGTTTACTGTAATGAGTGTTGATGCATAATATAAAGATACTTACTGTGCAAAACGTTGCAATAAGGGAAATTACTTCAATTTACACCACGCAAACCTGGAAACTTCCTTTGGCAACAGGGTAATCGTATGTGCCGTAGCCGTACTCGTGTGCAGAGAGTACCTCAAATGAAAGCAAGCACAAAATAATTATTATTGTTAGTTTAAGACACATTTTACATGCTGCAGTGCACTATTAAAGCTAGCAAAAAGAGGGATGTTTTAGTTGTAAAGGTATTTGTATCAGCGGAAGTCGTCATAGTTGGGTTAACTTGAAGAGCAGTGAATGGGAGAGTACCACAAATATATATATTTTTGCATTCCCATTTGCTCAAATAGCAAAAGAAAAACTCAACCATAGTGTTTTCACGACATTCAATAAAAGGAGAAGAAAAAAAAAGAGACCGATAACGGCAGTCAGAAGAGAGAACGATGTCAAATTTACTGTCCCTCCCATAGACGCTGCATTAGAAACACCCTCATGTTAGCGTTAACTAACGTTAGCTTTTTTGTGTGTGTAATTTTATGCAAAGGTAATATAATACAAAGAATAGTGTTATAAATATACATCTTTAAAAAAATACAAATATGAAAAATGGTGACATACTGACAATGTTCAAAGAAGCACTATCTCCCCCTCATTGCTTTAAATGAATAATTGCAACAGAAGTTAATTCTTTTTTAAGTAACTTAACACGCGAATCATTACGATTGGAGGCTTTTCGCACAGAGCGCGTTTTCCATTCCATTGTTTTTCAGTAATTTGTTTTGTATTTTAATGTTTTTAACCAACGGAGGCACGAGAGCTCAACTCTCCCTCGGCCTCTCCCTCCTCTACTCTATCACTTAACGTTAGCTGTTGTAATTACATCAGCAGATTCGGCACATTCGCGATAAAAAGCGGCGCTTTCCAACTCCAGTAACATGTTATGGTATTACAGCTGTGAAAATACAACAATTACATTCTGAGACATGAACCGAAACTGAAATGAATTGCGAATTTTATTAACATTAACGTAAATCCTCCTTCCATTTTCACCTCAAAATTTTGGAGAAGCTGTGCCTGCCTCCCCTGACCAGCCGCCACTGCTAGCACTAAGGTTACTTTACCCACTGCCAAAACAAACTGCTCTAGAACAAATAATTAAAAAGATTAAAAATACCCGTCCACAAAGATTTATATCTCATGTTTAACCACATTAGAAGCTGGCAGATTCCCGAAGGCCTGGCTGTGGTAAATCTAACTTTAGGCGGGAACAGAGGACAGGCGGGATTTTCAGACGATCTTTTAAATAGATGCTATATTTATAAATAAACGGCGTATTTTAAGCTTATAAAAAACTACATTTGCATCCAAAAATATCTTAAAAGTACATTTTCGTCACATAAAAAAGTAATTTTATCTTATTTGTGGGTGTGTGCGCGCGCACGTAGTAGGATGTGACAGTTGGTCGCTGTGAAATTTATCCCAAAATCTCGTTCGGAACTAGAGCATATACAGCGAACAAACTATTTACTGTAATATATGGTGCTGTATTACATGAAATATTACTTACTGTGCAAACAGACCGAATGATGAAAACTCCGGGGCTGAAACGAAAATGTCTTCACTTCCCACGGTGAATCTGACTGGAAGCTCCTTTTGGCGCCAGGGAAAATGTGCATTTGCGCATGCGCATAGAACCAATTTAATATTTTTAACTTAATTTAATTAATTCACATGACTTGGATTTAAAACACATGTAATTCGCATAATACCAATTAATAATTATTAATTAAAATCAAAAAACTAAATTTAAATGGTTTAAACTAGCTAAATTGAATTATGCTTAATTTAATTGGGGCCATAATCATTTTTTTCGGTGTATAAAGAGTATCATATGCTCTAGTTCCGAACGAGATTTTGGGATAAATTTCACAGCGACCAACTGTCACATCCTACTACGTGCGCGCGCACACACAAATAAGGTAAAATTACTTTTTTGTGTGATGAAAATGTACTTTTAAGATATTTTTGGATGCAAATGTAGTTTTATAAGCTTAAAATATGCCGTTTATTTATAAATATAGCATCTATTTAAAAGATCGTTTGAAAATCCCGCCTGTCGTCTGTTCCCGCCTAAAGTTAGCTTTACCACAGCCAGGCCTTCGGGAATCTGCCACACTATGTGTGTGTGTATGTATGTGTATATATATATATATATATATATATATATATATATATATACAGTGTCCTCCACTAATATTGGCACCCTTGGTAAATCTGAGCAAAGGTGGCCGTGAAAATAAATCTGCATTGTTTATCCTTTTGATCTTTCATTCAAAAAATTCACAAAATTCTAATCTATCATTGAAGTAAAACAACTGAAAGTGGGGAGAAAATCTCATGATAAAATAAATGTTTTTCTCCAATGCATGTTTAGCCTATTATTGGCACCCCTAGAAATTCTTATGAGTAAAATATCTCCGAAGTATATTCCCATTCATATTTACATTTTTATTTTTTTTAGCATACCAGGGAGACTAGGAGCATGATATTGTCCAGCTATGACTTCCTGTTCCAAAGGATTATAAATATGAGGAACACAGGCCAAATTCCCTTAATCATCCATCACAAGGAGTAAAACCAAACAATATAGTTCTGATGTGCAAAACAAGATTGTTGAGCTTCACAAAATAAAAAGCTGCTGTAAGACAAAAGCTAAAGCATTGAAAATCCACATTTCCACCATCAGGGCAATAATTAAGAGGTTCCAATCAACCAAAGATGTTACAAATCTGCCTGGAAGAGGACGTGTGTCTATATCGTCCTAATGCACAGTGAGGAGGAGAGTTTGAGCGGCCGAAGACTCTCCAAGGATCACAGCTGGAGAATTGCAGAGATTAGTTGAGCCTTGGAGTCAGAAAGCCTAAAAAATATATATCAAACAGCTCCTACATCACCACATATTGTTCAGGAGGGTTTCAAGAAAAATTCTCCTCGCTCATCCAAAAACAAAATCCAGCATATTCAGTTGTCAGACACGACCGGAACTTCAAATGACACTGGCTTCTATGGTCAGATGAAACTAAAAAAAGAGCTTTTTTGGCAGCAAACCCACTAGGTGGGATTAGTACAGACAAGGATAAAAAAGTACCCCATGCCCACGGTTAAATATACTGCTGGATGTTTAATGTTGTTGGCCTGTTTTTCTGCCGGAGGTCCTGGACACCTCGTTCAGATGCAAGGCATCATGGATTCTCTCAAACATCAACAGATAAAAAATCTAAAGCTGACTGCCTCTGTTAGAAATCTTATAATGGGCTGTGGTTGGCTCTTCCATCAGGACAATAATCCAAAACAAACATCAAAATCAACACAAAATGGGTCACTGAGCACAAAATGAAGCTTTTGCCATGGCTGTCCCAGTCCTCTGACCTGAACCCTATAGAAAATGAGTGAGGTGAACTAAAGAGGAGAAGCACCAACATGGAGCTGTGAATCTGAAGGATCTGGAGAGATTCTATATGAAGGAATGGTCTCTGATCTCTTATCAGGTGTTCTCCAAACTCTTCAGGCATTACAGGAGAAAACTCAGGGCTGCTATCTTGGAAAAAGGACATTGCAATAATTGGGTGCCAATAATTGTGGCCAATATGAACTAGAGAAAGCATTTATTTCACAATGAGATTTTCCCCTCACTTTCAATTGTTTTACTTCAGTGATAGGTTAGAATTTTGTGAATTTTTTGAATGAAAGATCAAAAGGATAAACAATGCAGATTTATTTTCACAGCCACCTTTGCTCATATTTACCAAGGGTGCCAATATTAGTGGAGGACACTGTATATGCCTAGTATTATCAGTCTGGCAAGTAAACTAAAAAATATACTAGGTGTCCGTAGAGGGTTGGACTTGTAACTACCTGTGCATTAAACGAGTTTACTGCATACCTGCCAGCCAATCAGAATCCAGTATTCAGACAGACCATGGAATAGTATTGGTTATTGCCAAACTGATTTTTTAACCTTTACCTAAATATAGTTTGTTTAATTAATTAATTCATTCCTGTGGTAGAGTTTATAATTTAATCATGCATTCTGAAAAAGGAGTTAAAAGACCTATTAATTTTAATAGTAGTCTAATTAAAAACCATGCTTTTATTTTAAACCTGTTTCAGTTAGTTTGACCAAAATCATGTAACATAGAGAATGAGAATTTTAAATGAGAATAAACAATTTTGTTTAATTGGTATTTACAGAGTGTTGGTGTGCAGAACACACACAGCTTTACTGACTGAAGAAATTATTGTTGGCTTTTTTTATAGTATTTATTATTATTATTATTATTATTATTATTATTATACATAACTGAAAATATGATTCAAATTTTAAAACAGCCTTGAAGTTGTCTTATTCTTTTTTTTTTTCTTCTTCTTTTTTATGGGATGTAAATTAAATTAAACACTGACTAACAAAATTATTTGAAAAATAAACATCCTGGCTAGTTTGGCTTTTGTCCTAAAAATAAAGTAAAGTAAAAAAGAAAAGAAAAAAATCATATAGACCTACATTAATTAACATTTTGGCTCATGTATAAAGAAAATGTATTGATTAAATATGGTATGGTCTAAATAATCTGTTTATTTCCCATGAAAGTTTTTGTCTTTAGAAAATAAATATTCCATAAATATAATTTAAGGAAAACTTATCAATTTGGCTGTAACAAATCAAGTCTTTTTTTTTTTTTTTAAATTGGTCCTAAGTATTACTTTTATCTGAGTTTAGGTCAGCTGAAGAAAATGAGGTTGAGTCAATAATTAAAGCAATTATTTTATTGCAAGGCTGCATGAAGTTAAGTGTCTGAGATTCTTTTTTTTTAATTTGTCATGCAGGCCTAAGAGTGATAGCTTCTCACAATTAAATTAAAACATTTATGTCGAGAGCATGAAAAAAACAAGAAAACTAAATATTGATTAGCCTCCCGGGGCTTTCATACTTGTGGTAATTGGTCACATAATATGCATTTTAGCTAGGAATACTTTACATCAGTGTTTCTCAACTGTGGGTCACAATAACCTTCTGAGAGGGCTGCAGATAAAGAAACAACATCAGCAACAAAGAATGTAATTCTAAATGTTTTCTCTGATTCAAGACTTTTATTTTGAAATATGAGCGTGAAAGCTCTTGATACTGTCAGATGCAGTTTAAGTAAAGAGTGCCGGAGAAAACGTGCTGCCCCGATTCAGTATCTGTGGTCAGATGAGATGTTGTCAGGCTTAATGTCAGTGTCATTATTCTATCATTATTTTTTATAACCTATTAAATAGAGTCTCTCACTTCAGAAAATCAAACTATCCTCTCCTGTCTGCCGTTATACTGTGCTCGTAGTATGCACCCTTCAAATGCACGTGCAATCACTTCACTAAAGCGCAAAAGAAATTACGAGTATGCAAAGTGTGAAAAAATAGTAAAGTATGAGTAAATCACTGGTACTTTGTGTGTTAGCTGGGAATGATTTGCATTAAGGTATGATATTCATTCTATTCAGGAGCAGTTTCCATGTTCCATTAACAGTTCATGTTAGTATTATGTATTCACCATGGTAACTGTTGTTTCTACAGCCCAAAAATGATATTTTTACTTTGTGTTGTCTTGTACATGTTTAAATGACTGTGGTGGCTCATACCAAATTGTATTAACAAAAAGTACTTTGGGACTGCTATTTAATAGCCTTACCTCATAGGCTGTTTATTTGTATTTTATGTGTATGCTAAGTAAATAAATTTGTTACAAGCATACAGCAGTACTGTAAGAAAAACTGACCCAGCAGCTGAGCTACACAAAAACAACCTAACATAAATAAAATATAACATAATAAAATGACACAGCAGGCTAACCCCAAAAGAATAACCCAGCATATTTTAGAGTGAGTATTTTGTTATTTTCTTACTCTTGGTCTGTGGTTAAAAGAATGATAGCTTGACCTGACCTGATTCTGATCTTATTCCATACTTTTAATTCAGAGATGTCAGAGATCTGCTACAGTTCAGATGATCCAGTGATCCGGATTCTTCTGATGGGCAGATTTGGTTCTGGGCAAAGCTCATCTGGAAACACCATACTGGGAGAAAAGAGGTTTAAACTTAAGAAGCATGAGTCTGAAGTTTGTGAGGGTAAAACACAGATTGGAGAAAAGCAGGTGCATGTGATCAATTCTCCAGATCTACTGGATCCAGATCTGTCTGAAGAGAAGCTGGAGGAGCTGAAAGAGCAGCTGGTCTCTCGATGTTCAGCAGGTCTCAGTGCAGTTCTGCTCACCGTTCCTCTAGAGCAACCTGTGCAAAATGAGGAAGAGATCCTGGATTATTTTAAAGATTTACTTGGTCCTGAAGTTCAGAAATACATGATGGTCCTTTTCACTCGTGGAGATGAACTGGAGGATCTGGATGAACCACAGACCATTGAGGAATATCTACAAAGCAAAGATCATGCGGATCTCCAGCGACTGGTGACTGAATGTGGAGGAAAGTTTCACTGTTTCAATAACAAGAAGCATGTAAAAGGTCAAGTTGAAAAATTACTACAGAAAATTGAAGAAATGATGATGAAGAACAGAGGGAGATTTACCATGATAAAAATGAAAAGGAGTGGCAGCAAAAGAGGTCCACGTGTCAATTGTAAGTTGTGTATATAGACATTGTTAATGACTTCAGTAATACAGACATATGGCGATTTGTTCACTAAGTGTACATCAATTCAATTCAAGTTTATTTGTATAGCGCTTCTCACGATACATATTGTTGCAAAGCAGCTTAACAGAAAATGTAAGTTTCTACATTATATTTACATGTAAATTAGACGGTGAACACTGTTAACTGCAGTGATTATGTTGCGATTATAGCAATATTTTGTAGTTTTGTACGTTGTTCCATCACTAGTTTGTTACACTACTCATATGGGAAGAATCCCTGTATTGTGTTTTATTATTGATTTTGATTTGATCTGTAGTTTCAGGAGAGTCTCCAGCAAAAAGTCCAGATGAGACTCAACAGATTACTGAGACTGAGAGGAAAGACCAGATCAGGCTGGTTCTTCTGGGAAAAACTGGATGTGGGAAAAGTGCCACAGGAAACACTATCATCGGCAGAAAAGTGTTTGATTCTTCAGCCGCTTCAACCTCTCAGACCAAACAGTGTCAGTCAGAAACTACAGTGAGGATGGGTAAAGAAATATCAGTGATTGACACTCCTGGTCTGTATGATACTGAACTCAGTAAACAGCAGGTTCAAAGAGAAATAGTGAAATGTGTAACAATCGCCTCTCCTGGACCACATGCTTTTATTATCATCATTAGAGTGGGTCGATTCACTGAGGAGGAGAAAAATACAGTGCAACATCTCAAAGAAGTGTTTGGAGAACAGATACTAAAATACACCATGATCCTCTTCACTTACAAAGATCAGTTAGAGAAGCAAAATAAAACCATTGAGCAGTATCTGCAGGATGCTGATCCAGCTCTTAAAGAACTTGTACAGAGCTGTGGAAGTCGATTCTTCTGTCTGGACAATGAGTCTGCCAGTTTCCCACAGTTCAAAGATCTGATCAGTAAAATAGAGAGGATGATGGAAGAAAATGGAGGGACTCACTTTACAAGTGACATGTTTGATGAAACAGAGAAATGCATTCAGGAGATTCAGAAGCAGAAACTGGATGAGAAAGTGAAACAGTTCAAACAGCAGAACAAACGGCTCACTAAAACAGAAGTCTCAATGTGTAGAAGAGCATTTGATCATGACTGGTGAAATCCTAATAGCTCTCGCCATAGTTAAATGAGTAAGAGCGCCAGTTCAATTTGCAATCAGAAGTACAGAGAAGCTAACAAAAGAAGATGATGTGTAATTCAATGAGAGACAAGTGTGACTGTGTTGGTGATCGTGGAATGATGAACACTGTGAGTCGGGTGGGTGGTCACCCAAGGCTTTATTGTAAATAAAATATAAAACTGTACCTTTTCTTCTCAATTCTCATGAAATCACATTAATGCAGTGTAGAACCTTGGAGCAAAGTCACACACACCCAAGTCTTAACAGGACAGCACATTCCAGAGCAGAGACTAACTGAGTTCTCCCTTCCATTATCTGTGGTCATAAAACTAACGAATGACCAACACCGCGCCCAATTGTCCTGGCCTGTTCCCTTGGGATCAACATGAGACCCCTAAACCCTGATAGATTTATAGAACCACATCCTGTATCTGCAAGCACCATGACAGCAATAACTGACTCCTTTCAGCTGCACTCACTTAAGAAACAGGATTCCAGAACTACCGACTAACTTTGGCATCAATACTACTCTGAAGAACAAAAGAAACTGCTTATCTGGAGATACTCCAGAAACAGAGAGGTCGCAAACCCACGACCCCTTTACGCATAAACTACTAGTCTGATAAACACAGACGATGGACTTAGAGCTCTATCCGAGCTAAGAAAATCTCCAGATCACCCTAAAGTGATGTTCTCATGACCTCATAACCTCGCTCTTCTTCTCCTGCATTCCACAGGAACGGCTCGTTTCTGTTCTTGGCCAAACTTTTATAAACTGTTCCAAAAGGACAAATAAGTAATCGCTGCTGCCACTAAAGCAATATATTAATGAGACAATATATATTCAGGTTGTATT
>JAFVLL020023012.1:0-33914 GCA_021397915.2 Tor tambroides | reverse complement strand
AAAAACCGCAACCCGCAACTCCGTATTTTTTCCCGCAACTCCTTTTCTAAAATAGCCCAATTGTGCGGGAAAACCGCTACCCTGGCAACCATGCCATCAACACGCACTTAAATCCAAGGTATCCAATTCAATCATGCAGATAATAGGGCTGTGACCAGTGGCGGACTGGCCATCTGGAGTACCGGGAGTTTTTCCCGGTGGGCCGCTGTACAATGTGGGCCGGCCCTTTGCGTAATATATATGTGTATATATATATATATATATATATAAAATGTATTGAAGTAAATGTACGTATATTCTTCCATCGACCCAGACGAATAGCCCGGGCCGCGCGGCCCACTTCATTCAAAAATTCAAATTAATTTAGCGTGCTCCGGCTCAGCGCAGCAGCTCAAAAGCGCTCCTCAATGTCACAATGTTTGAATTACTCCTATCACAGCCAATCAAAGATAAACACGCACGTTTGTTAATAAATGATTGAGCCTCATTTATTTATTTTTGCGTTTCAGAATTATATGTATAAATAAACACAAATATAGAGGAGAATAAATATATTCTCCTCCACAGCATCAGATCAGACAGAAGCTCCCCCTATCGGCAGGCAAGACGTAATTACACCTGCAATCTCTCAATCGATTTCTCCAAAAAATAAAAATAAATAAATTCTTCTCTTCTCTATGCTCACAGTCTGCTCAAAGAGAAACCCCCACTCACAAACATCCTTTCATCCCAACATCCATCCCTATACCCTTCCCTTCAGCTGATTACAGCAATACGGCTCACAGCTCAACCATTCAAACTCATCTACTATTTCTAATCTATCGAGATATATCTATCCATCTATCTATGCTAGCGACATGCAATCATGCTAGAAACATACTAACAAACATGCTAGTAATTTGCTAGTCGCTGGTAACTTGCTAATCATGACGGAAACATGCTAGCAACATGCTAGTAACTTGCTAATCATGCTAGCGACATGCTAATAATATGTTAATCTTGCTAGCACCACGTTAGTAACATGCTAATCATGCTAGCAACATGCTAATCATGCTAGAAACACGCTATCAACATCTAATTTATCTAAAGCTTAAACTTCACGCAGGCCAGTCTGGTCTCCCTCAACCTCCAATTCTATTTTCAAATGGTCTATCCATTCTCCCATCCCTCCTCCCCTCCTTCAATACCTTCTCATCCTGCCTTCTAGCAACAATAATTCCACCCTTCCTTCAGCCGTTTACAGCTATACGGCTCTCGTGCTTCCTAATAATTCTCAGTAGCAACTTCTACAGTCCAGAAGCCTCGTCCAACACCGCTACCTCACTCGGTGCAGTCTGGACTCCTTCAACCTCCAATTCTATTTCCAACTAGTCTATCCTCTATCCTTCCCTCCCTTCATCCATCCATCAATCTATCCATCCCTCACTCCCTCCACCCATTCATCCCTCACTCCCTCCATCCTTCACTCCATCCCTCCATCCATCCCTCACCCCATCCATCCATCCATCCATCCATTCATCCCTCACCCCATCCATTCATCCATCCATCCCTCACTCCCTCCACCCATTCATCTCTCACTCCTTCCATCCATTCATCCTGCACTCCATCCATCCCTCACCCCCTCCATTCATTCATCCCTCACTCACTCCATCCATCCCTCCCTCCATCCATCCATTCATCCCTCCATCCATTCATCCCTCACTCCATCCATCCCTCACTCCCTCCATCTCTCCTTCATACCCTCTCATCCTGCCATCTAGAAACAAATCATCCATCCCATCCATCCATCCCATCCAATCCCATCAATAACCTTACATCCTGCCATCCACAGCTTATATACCTAGCCAGCTACGTCGCCTACTCGGCCAGCTTCAGTAGCTCATCGCCCTCCTCCCATCTCAGCAGCTCTATGCTCAAAAGTTCGTCTACAGCAGTTCAAACAGGAGACATACTGGGGCACTCTCGACTTTGAACTCTACCATCTGTAATTCGCAGCTCAACATCCCTTCACGCTAACTTCGTGGAGCCCCTCCCATCCATCTTCAGCACGCTCAATTATCGCCCCCCTTCAACCTCAACAATCCTTCTCACGCAAAGCTACAGTTTCAACCGCTTATCCGCTGCAGCTCCGCCCCCTTCAGTTATTCCTAAATGCCAACAAACTCATTTATCTAGCAGGCATGGAGCTCGGATCGCCAAAGCCGATACCACCAATGCCTTCAAGTCTTGCCTATCCATCCAGATTTCTAGCGATCCTTCGGAGCCTTCTGGAAAGGTCCCTATTACTTCGCTGCATGCCTCACCTTCGGCTGCAGAAGCAGACCTAGGAATTTCTACTTTCTCTCCGAAGCATTATGTCGGATTTCACCAACAACCTCACACTCCCTTACGTCCTCCACCTTATGGATGACTTCCTAATGTTACATCTTTTCCTCCGAACGACCTCCAGAGTTCAGTCCCCTCAGTCCGCAGTCAAGCGCTTTCTCCACCAGACTATGAAATATACCCCATTATAATGGCAGCCATCCTTTGGGGGCACGAATGGTCCAGAAAATCAAAACCCATCAACTTGGACAATGCAGTGGTAGTTAAAATTATAAACGAGAAACCGTGTGTCTGCTGTTATTAGGCTATCACGTGTAGGCTCACTTAATATCCGCCCGACTGCAATTCCTCCTCCAATCAGCTCATATACCGGATACCTCATTCTCATAGACAACTCATCTTATTTCTCTGTTCAGAAATCCAGAGCCTTAGCCCAGAATCAACATTCATTCTACTCCAGCCCACTGCTGACCAAAATCTTTGCATCTCCAAAGCCTTATTGCTTTGCCCTGAGCGTGCTTCAACGTACCTCACCGGCTGGAACCGATCTAAGCTCACCATTCCTTCTAAGCCTACTCATAAGGAATCAGCTTCTTCTATAAACTAACCACTGGCAACATTTGCCCTGCTATCTCTCATCTCACACACCCGTACTCGTTAAAGGCTTACTAAACAAGAACCATGCCAAACGCCTTCCACTAACCACTAACCTACTTAGCCTCTGCATTATCTCATACGATAATGCTTTCCAAATTCCGAGACTGATAAAACTTCAGACTTCACATTCTCGCTAGCATTCTTCTGCTTCCTACGAGGCACAGAAATCGCTCTGACTCCCCTGCATTCAATCCTTCTACCCACTTCTGCATTCGGAGATTGCTATCCACTCCTCGTATACTCTCATCTTCACCCTTCGAAGAAGCAAACTGATCAATTAGGAACATCATTTCCTATCCACATCTTCTGCCCATACTTCTCCTGAGTTCTCTCGAATCCGTTTCCAAATATGTCCGCTCTCGACACGCAGGCCAAGCACTTCCTAAAGATCCTCTCTGCCTTACAGAAACCGGAAACCGGCCACAAGATTTAGCAACATCAGCTACGAGATGTGGGATCTCCGATAAGACTATCAGAACCCTTGGCCGCTGGTCATCTCGAGCATACCACGCCTTCATCTGCAACAATATCAAGTTCTCCGTCAAGTCCAAGCAACTTTGGGGGTCCTAATCGTCTGGCCTAAATATACAAATGAGATGATACCCCCACTCCGAGTCTCTCCGTGCCATCAATTCCGGACACCCAGATCAACCTGACCATCATACTATCACAATTAACTTTTCATCCTCTTCCAACTCATCCCTAACTTTCTGAACAATAAACTATTCATTCACATATTGGTTGTGGTGTGGTCTTTGCTAGTGAAATGGAGTTAACTGGTTAACTGAAGTTCGGGAGCGAGGCCACACCTCTACCAATCACATCACTTCCTGAATCCTTCATATATCGGGCCGCCTCATACCGCACTGTTTGTCTCTTTCTCTCGAACCCACCCTTCCCTCTCCTTTAATCAAATCAGCTATCCTATTCTTTTCAGGTTGCATCGGGGGGTCCTAATCGTCTGGCCTAAATATACTAATGAGATGATACTCCCATTCTGAGTCTCTCCGGGCCATCAATTCCAGACGCCCAGATCAACCTGACCGTCATACTATCACAATTACCTTTTCATCCTCTTCCAACTCATCCCTAACTTTCTGAACAATAAACTATTCATTCATATATTGGTTGTGGTGTGGTCTCTGCTAGTGAATTAAATTTGCCTGAAAATCCTCTACCACACCATTTCATTTTTTTTTTCATTAAACACGACCAAAGCCTGTGTCAGAGGACCTGATGTATCCCAGAAGCTCTTCTTCAAAAACAGCATAGTTTGTGTAATGGCTTGGGAGGCAAAGCATTTCAAAAAGGCAAATTTTTCTGTCAGTTGCAATTGTCATTTGCCTAAAAAGTTTATTTTTTCTTTTGAAACATAGATGCCTGAACATCAATAATTCCTAAGGTATCAGGTAATTCTGCACTTGTCCTCCAAGTTGCATGCATCATCATCAACATCAGTCACTTTCTTCTTCATGTAATGGCCAAACAATTTTATCCAGGCTCATATAAGTTGCTTATAAAATATAAATAATTACCCCCACAAAACCAGTGGAGGTTCTTAAACTTCTCTCCAATGTCAACATAATTCATAAAACTTTCTGAAACATGTCGATTGAAAGGCCATCCCTTGGTTCATTTTGGAGAAAAAAAGTTGTTTTGTATAACAAATGTACTGAAAACATTTTTAGTGAACGTGAATTCAAGACAACAGTAAACGTTTTTACACTATATTTGTGTGTAGTCTTGTCAAACCATTCTGGGTACATTTAGGGGATACATTCTATATCCCATAAATAAAGCCAATTAGGTCACAAATTCCAAATAGTTCCAACAAGAAATTACAAAATGCCAAAAAAGTAAAAAAAGAAAAAAGAAAATCAAAGTCTGTGGCTCAGAAAGAAAATAGTGGATACCCATTTTAAGGTGGATTGCTATACAGCCATTTCTGAGGGTCCCGTGGTATCTAGAACAGCTGTGGACCAAAGAAATCGAGTTTGAATGGTGACGTGCCAACAACCGTAACCCTGAAAATGAAATTGTGGAGGAAATAAATAAATATATATAAATACATGAGTAAATAAATAAATAAATAAATGCATAAATATTTGTTCATTCATTCATTCATGCATGCATTTATTTATGCATTTAACAATTTATTCATATATACATTTAATGATTTAATTTTGAGTAACTTGGCCCTCCATACATCTGTTTCCTGACTTATTTTCATGAGTAAATGTTTGAAAACCATAGGCTTCTGCTTCAAATATCTGCCCCTGTGGCTGCTGTTATGTCCCCACCAATGTCAAAAGCAAGCCAACGCCTTTGATTAATTGTCAAATAATTATTCTTTACAATGCTACATTAACCAGATGTCTTGGACGACTTCAGCCTGATCGATTCCTTTCAATACAGAATGTTTTTTATGATTCTTTATAGCAGTGGAGTACTTGCTGGCACATTACTAAAGACTCCAGGGTCTGAAATAGTGTGTCAGACGAAGGAGAAAAAATTTTTGGATGCAAAATAAAACACAGGTATCACCTTTTTCCTGAAATATTTAAAAGGATTAGTCACTCAAAACAAAGGTAAGAAGAAAGATGGACTTGCTCCCTTGGCGAAATCAAGGGGTCGTGGGTCTGTCCATATAAACTTCCTCATCCACTTGATGAAGTGGAAGGCACTTCAGAATTCCCCCTGGGGAGGTCCTTAGGGACATGTGTCTAAAAACCCACTGGAACGCAACCTTGATCTCACCATCAGTTTATTTAGAATTGCATTGAAAGCAACAGACTACTAACAGACTGAATCCTAGGGCAAGAAGACACCTGGAGAAATCTTCCTGCAAAGCTACAGTACTATGGAAAGTAGTATGCACTTGTGGAAAATGTAAATCGAGGGTGTTTTCAAAAAGAATGCCATACAGTACATAGATTTAGATTTCCATGTAGATTTAGCGTGTGTGTTTTTTTGTTTTGTTTTTTTCTTTTCTTAAATTAATCCCAGATGGACTCAGTGAGATCAGATCATACCATTTCATACTTTCTGTGCATACAATGATCTCTTTCCCAAACCACTTGTCCTAGGATTGCAATGGAAGTCAATTTTGTAAATGTTGATATTTCCTGATATTTAACTGATATTCCCTACTGGCAAACTGAAGTGAAATACATAATTGTTTTAGAATATATTTGTTGGTGCAGAATCTAATGTCCCTTTAGCACAGTACAGTACAGCATGTTGACAGCATTTGAGATACACTTTCAGTGTAACACATTATCATACACTTACATTGTGTAAAGATCAATGAACGGATTTGTCATTACCTTATAAAGCACATATTTCTTCTTGATTGGGTTTGTCATTGCCACTCTCCAGCACGCACCTGACTCAGGACTCGCTAAGCTTTTTCACCCATTCCTTTACGTCACAAACTTCTGTCAGCACAATTCTGAGCGATGCCTCAAAACTCGTGTGGTCCAGGTTTGATTCGCTTTATGTAGTGCACAAATCATAGGTACAGAAATGATAATTATACCCATGTGATGGAAATGTTGGTCCCACTTTATATTAGGTGGCCTTAACTACTATGTACTTATTTTTTGATGCAAGTACAATGTACTTATTGTGGTCATATTGTATTGCAAAACACTTCTGCTGCTATTGGGGGATGGGATACGGGTAAGGTTAGGGGCAGGTTTGGTGGTGTGGGTAGGTTTAAGGTATTTTTTAAAATATAAGTACAGTGTAAAAACATGTATGTACAAAATAAGTTCATTATATCAAATGATTAATTTAAATGTAAGTACATAGTAGTTAAGGCCACCTAATATAAAGTGGGTCCGAAATGTTTTGTTAATTTCTATATTATGATCACAACATTCTTCCATGCTGTGTATCTCTTATTTTCTGTATGTTCTGTGTGTACATTTTTAGAAGCTTCTTAGTGTGTGTGACTGAAGCTACAGTCATCTTTCCTTTGTCATGGGGAGTAGCTTTCATGGTTCTGAACTGGTTCTGAACAGATCATGGTTCTGAACTGACCTGCATGCGCAAAGGAACAACACAAACAAGGTTTCCAGGGGCCTCATTTATAAAGCGTGCGTACACTCAGATTTGATCTTAGAGTGTGTGTACGCTTAAATCCACGCCAGTGCTCGAATTTATAAAGACGGTCTTTGACGTGGAAAAGTGCTTAGCGTCACGTCAGGGTCTGAGCAGACGTACGCACTTTTTATTTTCGGAGTACTGCAGGTTTTTGAAAATGTAAGCTGTTCTTGCAGCTCACTGTTCTAAATTATGATGATTGGTGATATTTTATATGTTAATGACATTAATTAGGAGTCGTTTACAAGGCAGAGAGCTGAAACCATTCAATTGCGCGCAAGTTCAAGATCATTTGCGATTCATAGTTTGCACATCTGAAAGAGACGCATACGCTCGTTTTCTGTTTGTAGGTTAATTCTATGAATCGCACGTAAGCGTATCTGAGAAATGATCGTAAGATCAAATTTAGGATGGTTTCTGCGCAACATTTTATAAATGAGATCCCAGGTTTACACAACAAAATCTGCACAATTGCTTCTCCTAACTAGTCCAATCCATTCCAGGGGGTAAATATCACATTAGTGGGGTCGCGACAACCCACGAAGTTGATGGTCCTTCATTAAGAAATGCCATGCTTCTAAATGACAAATCCTAAAGATGACATGTAAATGGAGAAGAGAAGTGGTCCAAGCACTGAGCTTTGAGGAACCCCAGCAGCAAGAAGCTGTGACTTAGAAACCTCACCCCTCCAAGACACCCTGAAGGAGCTACCTGAGAGGTAAGACTTGAACCACAAGAGTGCAGTTCCTGAAACACCCATCTTCATGAGGGTGGACAGGAGGATCTGGTGGTTAACTGTGTCAACAGCAGCAGACAGATGCAGCAAGATGAATACCGAGGATTTGGAAGCCGCTCTTGCCAGTCTCAGGGCTTCAGTAACCGAGAGCAAGGCAGTCTCTGTTGAGTGGCCGCTTTTGAATCCAGATTGGTTGTTGTCCAGGAGGTTGTTCTGTGCAAGAAACATAGAGAGTTGGTTGAACACAACTCACTCAAGTGTCTTTGCAATGAACGGAAGAAGGGATACCGGTCTGTAGTTTTCTAAATGTGCTGGATTTAGAGAGGGTTTCTTAAGCAGTGGGGTTACCCGAGCCTGCTTAAATGCTGTGGGAAATGGGTCAAGTGGACAGGTAATAGGATGACTGGAAAAGATACGTTGGAAACGTCTGCCTCTGAGAGTGGAGAGAAGGAGGAGAGAGAGTGTGTATTTGTCAGTTTGTGGTATGGGGAATTGTTTGCTGATGGTTCTTGTTTTATTAACGAAAAATATTGCAAAGTCGTCAGCTGTAAGAGTTGATGAAGGACGTGGGGGAGAAGGACAAAGAAGAGAAGAGAAGGTTTTGAAAAGTGTGAAGAACTGTTAATAATTTTGTTGTTGTAGTATGTTGTTTTAACAGTGTAGATATTTGTAGAGAAGGAAGAGAGGAGTGACTGATATACACTAAGGTCAGTAGAGTTTTTTGATTTGCGCCACTTCCTCTCTGCAGCCCGAGTCTAGAGCGATGTTCCCGGAGAACATCAGACAGCCAGGGGGCAGAGGGGGTAATGCATGCAGGTCTGGATGAAAGGGGGCAAAAGTTGTCTAAGCAAGATGTTAGAGTGGAGCAAAAAATGTCAGTAGCAGTGTTTGTGTCTGGTGCTGAAAACTGAGAGGGTGGAGGAAGTGAGGATGAAACCATAGAGGATAGGTGAGTGGGAGAAAGTGAGCGTTGGTTATGCCAAAAGGTGACCTGCAGAGGAGTGTGTGTTGTGTCTGGAGTCAGTGTGAGGTTAGTAGTGATGAGGAAATGGTCTGAGGTGTGCAACAGATTAACTAAAATGTTGTCAGTGGAGCAGTAGCATGTGTAGATAAGGTCCAATTGGTTACCTGATTTGTGAGTAGCTGTAGTAGACACGCACTTGATGTCAAATGAGGCAAGCAGAGTATTGAAGTCAGTAGACTGGGGTTTTTCTAGGTGGATGTTGAAGTGGATTGTAACTGGGTGGGTAATAGTAATTGCATGTGATTCAAATGAAGTGTTGGCAGTAAGAGATGGTAGAGGAACAGATTTCCATTCATTTGAGATAAGGACACCAGTACCTCCACCCCTCCCAATCCTGCGAGGGGTGTGGGAAAAAGTGAAATTATTGGAGAGGGCTGCAGGAGTGGCAGTGTTCTCAGGTTTGATCCAAGTCTCAGTTAGGGCCATGAGTTTGAGACATGAAAGAGTAGCAATAGATGCTTTGTTTACAGCAGACTGGCAGTTCCAGAGACCAATTGGAATAGAGAGTAAATTAGTAGAGGACATAGAGACAGTGTGCAGATTATTAGGATTGCGCTGCCTCCAACGTACAGTGCATGATTTACGAGTGTTAGTAGTAATAGTAGAGATTTGAAAGCACATAATGTGTCACGAATCGGGTCCATGCCATTCCGGACAATCACCACCAGAGGTCACCCACTCACCACATGGACTCTCACAGCACACAGCACACCGTACTGCATTTCCCATAATCCATTGCACTGACGACACGCACCTGATTCCACTGATCACACAATCACACTCACACTACTTAAGCCATGGACATTCTCTGTATGATGCCGAGTATTGTATTGCGATTATCACTCTCCTAGCAATAGCAACATTACGGAGCCCTAGCCATAGTCATAGTCTTGCCTTGCCTTGTTTATCTTGCCGTGTCTGACCCTGCCCGTGTTTCCTGGATTAACCCTTCGCCTTGCCGTTTGGACTGTGTTTGCACCTCGCTTGGATTATTGCTCTCGTTTATGGATTATCTCTCTGCCTAACCCCTTTGGATACTGTACGCTGATCGTCGACCCACGCTTGCTCCACGGATTCTGTGTCTTTGCCCTTGCCATACCATCTGCTGTTTTGACCCTGCCTGTTCTGACCATGTTTGTAAATAAGCTTTGCACTTGGATCCGCACGTCTCACGTCTCGTCAGCCACGTAACAGAATACTCGGCCCCAAGAGGATCCAGCAGCTTTTCAAGAGGACACTGGCCAGGTATGGACACAGCAGTTCTAATGTTGCGGGTCAAGCCAGAATCTGCTCACGTCACGTCTGTCAAGCCAGAGTCTGCTCACGCCACGCCTGAGCCTCATCGCAAGATGGCCGCCACACCTGAGCCTTGTCACGTCATGTCCCTCACCAGAGATTTAAGGTCAGTCCTTCGAGTTCCCTGTCTAACTGCTAGTATAATGGACCCACCACTGATGTCGGTGCGAGCAGCTGGCATTCCCAGGGCCTCAGCACTGGCTGTTACAGGAACTGTTCCCCCGACCTCAGTGCTTCCCTGTCATGGCGGTTTGCCATTTTTGAGTTTGCATGGGCTGCCCTCTGGGCTCCTGAGGCCTCTCCTGTCCACAGTCTGTTCACTAGAGACCTCTCCTGTTCCACAGGCACAGAGACTGTTCCCCCGACCTCAGTGCTTCCTGTCATGGCGGTCGCCATTTTTGAGTTTGTGGGCTGCCTCTGGGCTCCTGAGGCCTCTCCTGTCCACGAGGCTGTTCCTCAAGAAGGCCTCTCCTGTCCCATGGGAGGAGTCTGCTCACCACCACGGTCTCTGCTCCACGAGTCTGTCCTATGCCTCCAGAGGTGGCGGCTTCGGCTACCAGAACCTCCAGAGGAGGCAGCGTTCACTGCTGAACCACCAGAGGTGGCGGCTTTCGCTGCAGAACCTCCCGAAGTGGTGGCGCTCACTCTTGAACTCACTGTCTGCCCTGTCACGGCCACGGAGGCCGATCCTGAACTCACGGCCCGCCCTGTCACGGGCGTTCCTGGGCCTCTGCTGTCTGTCCTGTATCCGCGACCCCACCGGAAAGGGCCGTTCTGAACTCACTGTCAGCCCTGTCACGGCTAAAGAGAGGCCGTCTGCTGAGCTCTCGCCCTGTTATGCACGGCTAAGAAGAGGCCGTCTGTGACTCTCGCCCCTGTCCTGTCACGGCTAAAGGAAGGCCGTCTGTGAGCTCTCGCCCCTGTCCTGTCACGGCTAAAGGCCGTCATGAGAGCTCTCGCCCTGTCCTGTCCGCGACTAAAGGGGCGTGGCCTGAAGGCTCCTTTCGCCTGTCACAGTAAAGGCCGTCTGTGGGCACTCTCGCCCTGAGCGTACCGTGCGGCTAAGAGGCCGTCTGTGAGCTCCTCGCCCTGTCCTGTCCACGGCTAAGGGGCCGTCTGTGGGCTCGCCCTGTCCAGTCACGGCTATAGCCGTACCCCTGAACTGAATGTTCTGCCTGTGTTGTCTGTCTCTGCTCTCCCTGTGTTGTCTGCCTCTGTTTTCCCCAGATCTCAGACTCTGCCATGGCTTCCAGTCCCGTCTGCTCTGCCGTGGTGGTCTTCCGCTCAGGTCTGGTGGCCTTCTGTCCCGCTCTGGTGGTCTTCTGCTCCGCCGTGGTGGTCCTCTGGTCCGGTCTGGTGGCCTTCTGTCCCGATCTGGTGGTCTTCTGCTCCGCCGTGGTGGCCTGTGTTCTCTGTTTCTGTTTCTCCCAGGTCCCAGTCCCTGCCATGGTTTCCTGCTATAGTCTGCCACTGCTTGGGTTGGGTGGTCTTCTGCTCTGGTCTGGTGTGGTCCTCTGCTCCGTGGTGGTCTTCCGCTCAGTCTGGTGGTCTTCTGCTCACGTGGTGGTCTTCTCGGTCTGGTGGTCATCTGCTCCTTCCCTGGTGAGCTCTTGCTCCTGTCCTGGTCTCCGGTTCCGCCTGGGTCTCCTGCTCTGCGGTCCTGCCCCAGTCCCTGGTCTTCCACTTCCTCACGGACCTGGCCCTCCGTCCCTCCCCCTGTTCCGCCTCCGCTCCGCCCTCCTGGATTATAAGAGCGTCCGGAAGCGCATGCTCCCTTGGGGAGGGCTATGTCGAATCGGGTCCATGCCATTCCGGACATCACCACCAGAGGTCACCCACTCACCACATGGACTCTCACAGCACACCGTACTGCATTTCCCATAATCCATTGCACTGAGAAACGACCTTTTACAATTTCACTGATCACCAATCACACACTATTTAAAGCACTGGACTTTCTAGAGTTAGTTGCAGGTATTGTTAGCGTTTATCCACTCCCTAGCGATAGCGACATTACGGAGAGCCCTTGTCATAGTCACCAGGTTATAGTCTTGCCTTGCCGTGTTTATCTTGCCGTGTCTGACCCTGCCCGTGTTTCCTGGATTAACCCTTCGCCTTGCCGTTTGGACTGTATTCACACCCGTTTGGATTATTGCTCTCGTCTCCTGGATTATCTCCTTGCCCCTTGGATACTGTTCGCCGATCGCCGACCCTCGCTTGCTCCACGGATTGCTGTGTCTTGCCCTTGCCATACCTGTCTGCTGTTTTATGACCCTGCCTGTTCTGACCATGTTTGTAAATAAAGCTTTGCACTTGGATCCGCACGTCTCACGTCTCATCAGCCCCGTAACATAATGAGTACGAATGACTAAAACAAGTAGATGAGAACACGCTGTACAAAAAGTAAAGAAAGGGGAAAAAAGCAATACTCAAGTGTCTTGTCGGTGTTCTTGCTCAGTGGAGTCGCACAAGGTAGAGACGATGGTCTTCACACAAGGGATGCCACGGTGTACTAACCAATTATATACTTGCCTGATACCTTGTAATTGAATTCAGTTGGCCACGCCTTACTACTTAGCAAACCAAAACTGCAAAGCCACACGATGCGCACGAGAACAAACGTGACTTGAGCACACGTTTACCACGGTAAACACAGTAAGCAAATCAATGTGTCCTAGCAGTGACAAGCACACTAAAATCTAATGAGAAAAGAAACAAAACAAACTGCTGTCCTCTTCTGCTGATCCACTGCTTTTTCTAACAGTTACTTGCAAACAAGGTAAATAAGTACTTTACCTGGCTTTGGCCACGCCTTACTACTTAGCAAACTAAAACGGCAAAGCCACATAAGATGCACAAGAACAAACGTGACTTGAGCACGTGTTTACCACGGTAAACACAGTAAGCAAATCAATGTTTCCTAGCAATGACAACTGTTAAAATCTAAGGAGAAACAAAACAAAACACTTGATCCACTGCTTCTTCATACCATAAAAGTATCATAAATTGAAATACTATCCCATGAAAATAATAACATTTACATAAGATATTAAGAGCACTACAAATGTTGAGTGGACTACACAAATGGTACATAGCCGCCATTGATGGGGCCTATAGCCAGTGGCTGTCACATATCAGAGATTATCTTACTATAGGGAGATGACTGGGTCTGTATTACTTACAGTAGGTGGACAACCAAAATGCCTATTACCACCGCGTGTACCGTCACTGCAGGGCCACGGCGTTAACTGCAATTCAGTCGCGTGTTAAAGTCGTTCACGAAACTACCGCCAGGTGGCGCAAAGGGACAGAGTGCAAACTGACTGAAATTATGAAATACGAAAAATAAAACAAAATTATTTTGTTTTGTAACGATGTTCAAATAACGAAATAAAACAACAGTTACATTATAATATAACATTATAACTTTCTCAAATTTACAGTGAGGGTTAATTTCAAAACGTGGGATCGTTGTAGACTACAGCCTACGCATCAAAAATTAAATAAAGGCTCCTTGCATCTTATGGTTATTACACAGTAATTATGAAAACCATTCAATTTACACAATTTCCTTATGTTGTAATATTATTATTAAGGAGCTTTCATTTCAATCTACAGGCTAATGAAAGTTTTTGAACGAAAAATCCTGACCTTGGCCATTGGCTGCACGTTCATGAGACTACTGGAGTCGCAGTTTACTCTGACTCATACCAAAAAAAAAAAAAAAAATCTTGAACAAAATAATCTGTGAGAAATCAAGATTAATGGGCTAAAACTGCGACATGAAAAACGCCTAGAAATACTACAAAAAGTATGATATTAACTTGGAATGTTTAGATTACGTTTAAGGAGGTGTGCATTATGGCATAAAAAATAAAACTATTGAAAAGGTGGCTTATTGTTGAGTGTTATTGGCTAGCTAGGCCAACACATATTTTGGCTCTCACATTTATGTCACAATGAAAGGCTTGAAACTTACATTTAACAATTATCTGCTGTATTTCAGCAGGTCACACCTACTTATTCGTTATCTGACCTTTTTGTAACACATTTATTCCAGTATACAGAGCCCATGACATGCTGAAAATTATGGATATGAATTAAGAAATTGATCACTTTCTATGATTCATTCCTTTGTATTAATTAAAATGTGTTTAAATAATAATTAAACCATATTTTTAATAATAATAATACGGTTTCGTATTTCGGCATGCGTGAGATTGGGGGAATCCATATTAGACAACACAGTACAATTTAAGAATTTTGTCATTTAGTTAGAACACAACCCCTGATTCACAGCATTCGTTTCCAAAGGCAGAAATCAGGTAGAGCCTTGCACGGGTCTCAAATCTAGCCCTAGCCCGGCCCAATTGCCCGACAGCTTACCATTATCCTTGGCCCGAGTCCGACTGGAGCCCGCGTCATTTCTCTCTCTCTCTAGCTTCCTAATTACTTGTTTAATAATTAATTGTTTCATTATTAAGTAATTTAGAAAAATGTTTGGAACATTTTTTTGTTTGTTAAATTTTTTTATTTTTTATTTTTCAAGAGAGGACAAAGCAGATAGCGGCTGAGTTGATCACGTTTGATCAATTTAGATTTCTCAAATCATCACGACTTGCTTAAAATAAAATCAATGGATATAAACCACTACAAGCATATTACAATGTTAGTTTAAACATTTAGATAAAAGTGCGCTGTTAGGTGTAGGATCTAAGCGGAGAGTGGAAGCTGAAGCGCGCTTAATGCATGGAGGCGCCAGCACGATCACTTGCATTTTGTTCTTCAGTAGAAACAACTTGAAGTACGCTTCCATTTTTGCTCATACAAATAAGACTAAAACTTCATTCGGAACTGTAAATGGTCTACTCTTATTTCTGTGTGCAGTCATAATCAGAATGATCAGAATCAGAATCAGAATGAGCTTTATTGCCAGGTGTGTTTACACATACGAGGAATTTTTCGTGATAGAAGCTTTCGCAGTGCAACAGGATGACAGTGACAGAACAAAAACAGATAATAAAAGAATAAAAACAGAACAAGTAATTAGGGAATACAAATATACAAATTGACAGTTATATGTACAGGTGTAATACAATAGACAGTTTTGTAGGTATATTATGTGCAAATTCGAAATGTAAACTAAGTATGTGTGTTAGATAAGTGTATAAGTGTATAATAGTGTGTGTTCCATAATTATTGTCGAGTGTTCATGAGATGGATTGCCTGAGGGAAGAAACTGTTCCTTTGTCTGGTTGTTCTGGTGCTCAGAGCTCTGTAGCGTCGACCAGACGGTAACAGTTCAAAGAGGGAGTGTGCTGGATGTGAGGGGTCCAGAGTGATTTTACCAGCCCTTTTGCTCACTCTGGATAAGTACAGTTCTTGGAGACTAGGGAGGGTTGTACCAATGATTCACTCAGCAGTCCAGACTACCCTCCGTAGTCTTCTGAGGTCAGATTTGGTAGCTGAGCTGAACCAGACAGTTATTGAAGTGCAGAGGATGGATTCAATGATGGCAGAGTAGAACTGTTTCAGCAGCTCCTGTGGCAGGTTGAACTTCCTCAGCTGGTGAAGGAAGTACAACCTCTGCTGGGCCTTTCTCACAATAGAGTCAATGTGATTGTCCCACTTCAGGTCCTGAGAGATTATGGTGCCCAGGAATCTGAATGACTCCACTGCAGTCACAGTGCTGTTCATGATGGTGAGTGCAGGGGGGTTTCTCCTGAAGTCCACGATCATCTCCACAGTTTTGAGCGTGTTAAACTCCAGGTTGTTAAGACTGCACCAGACAGCCAGCTCCTTAACCTCCTGTCTGTAAGCAGACTCGTCACCGTCCTGGATGAAGCCGATCAGTGTGGTGTCGTCTGCAAACTTCAGGAGCTTGACTGAGGGGTCTTTAGATGTGCAGTTGTTGCTGTACAGGGAGAAGAGCAGTGGGGAGAGAACACAGCCCTGAGGAGCTCCAGTGCTGATGGTGTGGGTGTTGGATGTGAATTTACCAAGCTTTACTGACTGCTGCCTGTCTGTCAGGAAGCTGTTGATCCACTGACAGACGGAGGTGAGGACGGAGAGCTGAGTTAGTTTGGGCAGGAGTAGGTTTGGAATGATAGTGTTAAAGGCTGAGCTGAAGTCCACAAACAGGATCCTCACGTAAGTCCCTGGTCTGTCTAGATGTTGCAGAATTTAATGCAGTCCCATGCTGACTGCATCATCCACAAACCTGTTACAGACTACAGGTCTGTAGTCATTAAGTCCAGTAATTTTGGATTTCTTTGGGATGGGGATGATGGTGGAGCATTTGAAGCATGAAGGGACTTCGCACAGTTCCAGTGATCTGTTGAAGATCTGTGTGAAGATGGGGGCCAGCTGGTCAGCACAGGTTTTCAGACAGGCTGGTGGGACACCGTCTGGGCCTGGTGCTTTCTTCATAATATCAACAAAACGTTGTGCTTTCTAAAATACAGAAAACAAACAGGACGCACTTTTTGCTGTCTCGCTCTGCGTGAACAGGGGAGCTCGTGCTGAAATGCAAGGCTCTAAAATCAGGTGCAGTTTAGCTTTTGCCGTGTCCGAAACTGATGGATTATATTCACAATAAGCTACAAAATAAGACTGAATCCATGAAGGGCTAATAAGGACAATAATACGTTAATAATGTATGATCGCGCTTTGGTTCATATTTAAGAAACAAGTCGTTATTATTACAGCAAAAATTTGTTTTTGTTCCATTAATAATTTTATGTGAGGCTGAAAAATAAACGGTGCTTATCATCGGTGCTATAGTTTTGCTGTAGGCTATTCATCAAAAGCAGCATCAAAAAGCAGCGTGCTCACTGGCAGTCCAGTTCATTATGAAATATAATGGGAAATATATATAAGAAAAAGGAGATATTTTAATTATTTATTAATAAACTAATGTTTTCTTGTCAGCTGCAAAATGAAATTCGCGGTGCTGGCTCTCATCTCCACAGTAGATTGGATGCGCCTTTAGAGATAAATGTAACCTTCGCAGATTACATAATCAGGGAGTATTTGCTTTCGTTTTGAATTGGTTCATATATTTTTCATGTATTTGAGGCACCCCAATTATCAGTTATTTCATTATCAGGAAAAAATTCAAGTGATAGCTTGGGTGCCTCCCTGTCATACATGCGCATTAATCATTTTCTGCACAAACACTTGAATATGAATAGTTCTGTCACGAATCCGGTCTATGAACTTCCATTCACTCACCACCAGAGGTCACTCGCTCACCACATTGACTCTTGCACTACACTAACTGTTGCACGTCACCCCCGGACTACAGTTCCCATCATCCATTGCACTGACGACACACACACAGCTGATTGCACTGATCACACACAGCTGATTCCCATTTGCACGCCTTACTTAAGCCATGGACTTCCTCAGTCATATTGCCGAGTATTGTATAGCGTATATCACTCTCCTAGCGATAGCTACTCTACGGAGCCCACTTAGTTGTCATAGTCTTGCCTTGCCTTGTGTGTTTTCTAGTGTTTTGATTCTTGCCCGTGTTTCCTGGATTAACCCTTTGTCTTGCCGTTCGGACTCTGTTCGCACCTCTCTTTGAATACTGCTCGTATACCTGGATTATCTCTCTGCCTTGCCCTGTTGGATATTGTTCGCCAATCGTAGACCCACGTTTGCCCTAGGATTACTCTTTGTCTTGCCTGTGTTGTACCTGTTTGCCTTTGCATGAACCTTGCTTGTTTTGTGACCACGTCCCTGAATAAAAGCCTTGCAAATGGATCTGCTCGCCTCTCGTCTCGTCGGCTCCGTAACAAGTAGGCTAATAGAGCACATTTATTTCAGGTTACAGTATGGGATCCGCATTAAAATAAATCTTCACAAGTCTACATCCGAGACAGATGCAGTTATTACCTGTAAATTGAAGGCTATTTGATGTTTTAAAATGATCTAACGGCCGATGCCGCTCCAATTCATTGATCTTTAGTTGTTCTTGATCAAGATTTAACGGATGTATGACTCTCATAAACCTGTTTTAATAAATCGCTTTTGCATTAAATAATAAAGATACAAAGTAGATTACGTTAAATATTATTGTACAAATAATTATAAAATGCTATAGACTGCGAATAAGATTGCAGTTTCACATCTCTTGCGCGTCTCACTCAGCATCATGCGTGCTGTGCAAACCTTGCACTCTGAAATTTTAACGAATAGGATACGCTCCTGCATTTAAATGGCTGCTTTTTTTTTTGTTTTTTTGAGTTTTACTCAAATTGTATGAAAGCGAGTAAAAAAAGCTCCCTTTAAAATCACTGAAGTTGTCAGTTAATGAAGCTCTTTTTTACATCGCGTGCACTGTTGATTATAATGAGAGAACTTGAGTTTAGAGGACGTTATATTAATCCATCCCTTCTCTTCAGTTTCAATGATTTAGCTAAATCGTGGCCAGGTTTTGTTTTAGTTAGGCCTAAATAATGGGAGCGAAATTATACAGTACCTCACATTTTGCTAAAATAAAGGAAATAATTCATAAAACACGCAACAATGTTCTCTGTCAAAATAAATGACAGGTAACAAATAGCCAAACAAAGTATTTGTGTGACAAAAATGCATGTTGTTTTATTAAAGGAATTTTAAAATATAAACTAAAAATGTACTTGTGACAAGTATTAAGTAATGTGAGAATATTGACATTTTGCCAGTTAATCCATGTTTAGCCTATAGCCTAGCCTACTGAAATAGGCTACCACTTGTAATGCTACGATGCAAAGTAAACCACCATTTCTTTAGGATAATATAATACATGATTCATATTATATGAATAATACTGCGCACGTTAAATATTTCAAATCTAAAATATGGTGTAATACTGTATAGCTTAGAGTAAATATGAGCACAGGCTCATAGGCTTGACATTTATCCTGCTTGAATTCGTTCAAAGAAATGCACATAACTTCATCAGTACTAAATTCGCATCTGTGGATATTAAATATTTTAACTACAGTGTTTTTCTTTCATTTTCCGCCGACTGCAGCCGTCAAATGTAACACGTCGGCTAGGCAAAGCTGACAGCTATGCGTTTGCTTGATAACTTGTGGTTAAAGCGCCACTAGGCGGTCAAAAGCTGCAAATGCATTTTGCAGACGTGGCAGCGGTACTTACAGCGGTAAAAAGCACACTTTGGTTGGCCACCTACTGTATAGGCATTAGCTTAAAATTACATTCAGGGTGGCCTTTAAACATGTTTGCATTTTACACAGACAATCTTTACAAACAAGGTGACACTTAATCTATGTCATTCCAGTTACCCAAATGTCAAAACCTGTTACCCTGAAAATTAACAGGGATGACAGTAACAGGTTTGACAATTTCAAACTAATTTGCTAATTTCCAGTTAATAGTCAAGATCAAAAAAGCACATATCGTACACTTTTAAAGGAGTTTACTTGTAGATATTGATTGTATTAAATGCAATAAATAATTGTTTAAATTTACATTTTAAAAATGGTAACAGTATTGGCACGGCATGATGCCCCCCTCCCCCCTCAGTTAAGCCTAATATATCATCAAAAATAGAATGTTGTAGAAGTGAGAAAGAAACATTCTTGTGTGTTAAGTGTAGGAATCCTGGTTGAGAGAAGATGTAACCTCCTAGAAGTGATATCACTTGAACGTACATTATTTTACAAGGGTTTTTTGTTGAGGGTAACAGGGCTGACATGAAATCAGGGGACACCAATAAAAGGATTACATTTTATAGAAAAAATGCATACTTGTGCCAGAAACATTGCTTAGCAATGAAACTATATTTTAAACAATATGCAAATGTGATTGTTTATATCATTTTGCCTTCCTTTTGCAAATTAAAAGTCCTGCTGAAAAGGAAAAATCATAGTGAGGGACAGGCCAAAAACCTTACCCTTACCAGCATAAATGCTAAGTTATTTAAAATAATACTTAATTGATTTTTTTTTAAGTAATATTGGTGAAAGAATACATAGTATCATTATGTTTTTAAATTGCAAATTTATTCATTGTTATATTAAATCTATGTTTGATTATTTCTTAGGGACGCAAAAGGCACCGACTTCGTGGAATGACCGACCCCATGACCGTCTCGGAACATTACTGAGCAACGTCCTTGACACCAGCGTTCTGGGAATGTAAAATTTCTGGCGGGGATGAACCTTGGTTGTGGAATGACAGTGATGTCCCATGGTCATGTTGGGAACTACATTATTGCGCTGGTTTCCTTTATCAGTAGTCATGTTTTACTCAAATTATTCAGTTTGCATTTCTTTTGTTTATAGATACCAGGGTTTCTGCAGGATTTTTAAGCTCAAATTTAAGACTTTTTAAGACCTTTTTAAGACCTGCACAAATAAAATTAATACCATATAAGCGGGGTAGGGCAATGTCTATAGTACCATATTAAACTGTAAAACGACTGCCAAAAGCACAATTTACACATACAAGTTTTCACAAATACAAAGTTTTATAAAATGATAAACTTTACACTTCAGCCTTTAAACCTTTTTTAAGAAAATTGATAAGTCAAAAGTATTAATTATATTGATTTTTAACAATTATCATCAATAAATTATTATATAAATTAAATCATATGAATTAGGGGTGTGCGAAATTGACAAAAAATGATATCTTGGTATTTTCTGGGATTTTATCGATAACAATAATTAGACGATATTTTGCTGAGTGTGTTATTGTGCTGGTATCTTAAAGATTACCATGGACAGCTGACTCCTGAATTTTTTTGATATTCTTCATATTCTGTGTGGTCAGTTCACAGCAGTGATAGAAATGAGTCTTTTCCAATAAGTTTTATGGGCATTTTTACCTTTAAGCCATTTTTTCTAAAAGTGTGCATCATCTTTTGAGTCAAATTCTTGCATTTGGGCTGTTACCAAGCAAATGAAATCAGTATCAACCAAAGTTATCTTTGCAATGCATATGAAGTGGCATTTAGATGCATTTATACACTGTTTAATGCAGCTCAGGGGGACATAGAATGCTAACCTGCAGTGACAGATGCATAAATACTGTTTTGATATTTGAAACATAAAACGCTGAAAACTGATGTTTGAAATTTAAAAGAATGAAGATACTTTAAATGTGAAATTAAAACGGCCAATAGGTGGCAGCGAGTCAGTGTTAATAAGTGAGTCGTTGCGATTGAACCGAATCATTTAAACGGTTGATTCATTCAGGAACGAATCACCGTCATGTTGCTCAGAGACACGAAACAGCGCTGTGGCTGTGTTTGGAATGATTTTTGCTGTAGAAATAGAGCAAAAGCAGGAAATATGGTGTCTAAAACAAGTCTCTTAATATTAACTTCTTGTTTATTGAACTGTTGCATAAAATCAATATCACATTTGTAATAATGCTGACTTTTGGAGAAAAGAATGGCACTCTTCGTGTGATATTAACTATATGAAATGATATACCGTAAATATAGGCTATACATTTTCTGCCCCCATATCTTAAATTATGTGATCATTCTAAATGTATTTTAATAGACTGAATCATGCAGTGAAAGAAGGCACTCGTACGCGCACTAGTTTAACCTCTGCAGCAGGTGTCACGTTTGGCTGAAATATAACGGTTTTTCCGGTAAAGACGGTACACAAAGCAGCGAAGCACCGGACTCTGAACTTGCAGCGCTCATGTTTATTTAATGAAATCATAGCTTTTTGAAGTTTAAGCGTCACATTCAGTCATATCGCAATTCCTGTCTTTCCGTCTCCAAATTTAAGACCTCTTGATCATAATTAAGACTTTCTTGTACAATTTAAGACTTTTTAAGGCCTTAAATTTGATACAACTAAATTTAAGACATTTTAAGACTTTTTAAGACTCCGCGGAAACCCTGAGATACGGACAATGAGACATATGGAGAGAAGGAATATATTAATGGTCTAATATCTAGAGAAAGCAATCTAGCATTTATATATCTCAATGAAACTTTTTGTTTCCAATTACTTTATTAACAGAAGCTTGTTGATACAGGTCAGTTAATTAACCACAATTCATTTTGTGATTCCTGAAGATTAAAGACCTCTATTTTCTTCAGTAAAATGTTATTAAGGGGGAAAAATGTGATTTCAGTCTACATCTTGATTGTAGCCCTTTGTAGTTTTTTAGATGTCCCACTTTTGTCCCTCCCAAAGGTCTTCATATGCAATATACCACTCGTCTGTATTCCAGAAAGTTTGAAAGCACTTGCTTTACTTCAGTATGAGGAAGCTGTTTAGTGTCCTGTTGTTATCTATGTGTCTTACCGTTTAAGTGTGGTATCTGGCTTGATGATAAGTTGACTTGTAGTATTCATATTGATAGTCTTTTTTTTTTTTTTTTTAATTGAAAGTGTATCTAAACAGCACCTTCCTGGTTTAATTAAAATAAATAAATAAATAAATACAAGAAAGAAAAAAAAACATTTTGTATTCCTGTCACAAAGTTCTGGAAACTTCTAAAGACTTGTTTCACTTGTTTATTTATTGCTATAAGGAAGAGAGTCTTCATGTGACAAAGCAAAAATAGCCTTACATAGCATATGAACTGATTGGTGTTTTGCTTGATTAGGTTGCATAAATAATGCATTAGGACTGTGTTATTTTTTGATACAAATTGTCTTTATAAACACTGAAAATATACACATTGTATAGTCAATACAATTAAGATAAAAAAAAATCATGTCACTAGTCATAGAACTACATAATTAGTGTCATGGTGCAATGGTGTTATCCTTGTGAGTTATTTTACTTGTAACCCCACCATGCATGTCTGAACTGCACTGTAAATTTGCATGTTATAAAAAACTCTGCTTTTAGATTCAGTTGTATAATCACATGACCAACCAGCCTCACATAAAGAAATTTTAATGCAAAACATTTTACACCATGATACCAATCATTTTTAAAGAACAGAGAAAGTATGCACAAAACTCTATGAAATGCCCTGCAGTTTGACAGAATCATGTAAATAAATTCAGCTTTACACATTTTCAATGAATCACTTCTTTGTACGATTGCAATGCATAATATGTAATAAGCATAAATGGACTCAATTAAAATCGCTTTAAAAAAAAAAAAAAAGATAATGAAATTACAGACAGTTTACACAATGTTGCATTGGACATTGTTGATTGGATACCAGAATCCCTGTCAAAATAAAAGAGGAATTAACTGTCATAATAAGAAATAAACTAATAATATATTTGCTTTTATATTACTGACCTGTTGTTGTTTTTTTGTAGTAAATGACTCCAGAAGCTGCAATGATGATTCCCAGCACCAGACCAGACGCACCAATAGCGACTTTATTCCTCTCAGCTTCAGAGATAGAGGAATCTGTGTAATGCACACATTATTTTACTACCGTAACAATTTAATCACGTTTAAACGTGTGATTTCAGCTTGCGTGCATTTTACACTAACTTAACTTCTTAAATCTAAACTAAAACTGCCAGAAGCATTTAAGAAAATTAGACACTCTTACCCCAGTCAACGATCATGGGTTTATTGAAGCTGCCATGCTCCACCATACAGGAGATCTTTTCTCCAGATTTGGGTGTATACTCAAGGTGGGAGTGAATCTGGTAGTACCAGTCACCATTAGCCAGCTCCTCAGTGGATGTCGCATCAGTGGTCATCTCTTTACCATCTCTTAGCCAGGATACTTTGATTTGTTGAGGATAGAAGCCATATGCACTGCACACCAATGCGGCAGGATAGATGCTGCCAACCATTTTTACTGACCTAAGCCTGATCTTGGGTTTCACTGAACAAATGAGAGTAGAAATTCATCTCAGTACTGCTCACATTGCATGTCAATACATATTTCTATAACGCAGATGTAAAATGTAAAACAAAACAAATTGAAGAACTCAAGTTTCTAATAATAAAATATCTCAATATATCTCAATAAATTTTTACAAGCAGTTTCTGTTAAATAGGAAACATAAACACAAGATGTTTTTGCCACTTACCGAATTTATCAGCAGCGGCTAGTAAACCAATTTCTCCATAATACTTGCAAAATATTTCTTCCAGATCTCTTTGAAACCGCATGATTTCAGTATTGTTGTTTCGAAATTGTGCTTTTAATTTCCAAAACTCAGTAAACCCTATAAACTTTCCAAGAGTGCTGTTGAACTGGATTTGCACAGCTTTATTAAAGGAAATTGAAGAAATTAATTCCACATCACTAACATCACGGGAAATGTAGGTGCATTGGTTCAGTAGAGAGACATAATAACCATCTGGTAAGAAAAAAACACAGTAACATTATTATAACTTAAAATGTCTTTTTCACAATTTTAATACATGGTACATTTGTTTTTACCTGTTCCAGTGATAAGTATGATAAAAAAAAGCTAAAAGGTTTGCTAAAAACATTTTCACCAACTCTTGAGTCTTCACGCTGAAGCCGACTGAGATCAGGTTGTTGTCAGACTGTTCACTGTGAACTGGCAAATCAAGCATTGCAATGTCATGCGTTACCAGGATCTATCTTAATTTTAGATCTAACATGTTGCACAATGACCCATACACATAACACATGGCTGCTGATCAACATGTCAAATGACATTGTTTTCTGCTTAACCCTCCTATTATCCAAGGGATCAATTTGACCCCATTCAATGTTTAACGTCTGTAAATATATGAATGACATCTTTTTTTTTTTTTAATGACTTTTCCTAATTTAATGGGGACAACTCGGTAAACATCAAATTAACAATGATATTTTTCAATCTCCTCTACACATTTTGTAGCATCGGTGTTCCTCGGCTCTTTTAGCTGTATAAAACATAAGAAATATCACAATTTTACACACATTTGTTTTGGTTGTTTTAGGTAATATTGAGGTTACTATAACATGCTATAGTTTTATAATATTCACTATAATTATTAGTGCTGTTAAACGATTAATCGCGATTAATCGCATCCAAAATAAAAGTTTTTGTTTACATAATATATATTTGTGTACTGTGTATATTTATTATGTATATATAAATACAAACACATGCATGTATATATTTAAGAAAAATATGTTATATTTGTATATTAAATACATTTATATATAATATAAATGATGTATTTACATGTATATTTTTATATTTACATGTAAATATTTTCAAAATATATACTGTATGAGTGTGTATTTATATATACATAATAAATATACACAGTACACAAATATATATTATGTAAACAAAAACTTTTATTTTGGATGCGATTAATCGCGATTAATCGTTTAACAGCACTAATAATTTATATATTCAGTATAATATTCAAAAACATAATTCTCGTGATTTACAGGGGAGGAGCAAACATACAAAAGCTTGCACAGAAGCCTTCTAGACCATTTCTCTTTGTGCTCTGTGCTCTCTCTCAATTGAAAATGGCCTCTAAGTAAAGGTTTTCTGTCAATGAGATTTTATCACAGTTTTTTGACAGTGAAAGTAACATGAGAATGTGTCTGAGACAGACGATAATGTTGAGGAGGACCCTGATTATGCGGCATCGTCCTCAGATGAGAATGAGACTCCTAGTGTTGACCCTCCTGTTGTCTTTCAACCACCAGCAGACACATTGGAATTGGAAGAGGACACTGGCGTTGTCTGTTCACCGCTTCTCCACTCGAGTTTTAATGGCATTTAACTAAAAATAGTTACAATGTCAGACTACTGGCGCTACTTCTATATAATGTTTGGGTCTGTTGTATGGATCTTACCAACTCAGATGACTCTACTTGGCTGGTAGCGGTTGGTAGCAAGTGCCTGCAGTTAGCTGTGCAGTTAACCGGCCACAGCTTTTCCCAGCTCTGCCTGCATCCCCAATGTTCACAGCTCCTTTTGGTGCTCAGTACGATTTATCTCTCCTGGGGCCTCATTTATAAAGCATGCATATGCTCAGATTTGATCATAGAGTGTGCATACGCTTAAATCCACGCCTGCGCTCATACTTGTAAAAACTGTCTTTGACGTGGAAAAGTGTTTAGCGTCACATCAGGGTCTGAGCAGACGTACGCACTTTTTCTTGTCGGAGTATTGCTGTTCTAAATGAAAGGATTTGGACGATGACTGGTGATCTTTTACATGTTAATGACATTCATTTGGAGTCGTCGGGAACATTCTTGATTTGGTCATTACTGAGTCTGCCCCTCTAAGTGCACCATTTTTGTATGATCTGGGTGTATTTGATCATAAGGTCATCTCCATGGAGCTGCCTTTTCTGTCTTCCTACATCAAGCCCAAATGTGAAATACGTTTTAGAAACCTTAAGAACATTAACACAGAAAATCTGACCTTAAGCCTTCAACATCTCCATTCTGTAAATGTCTCATCAGTCACTGAATCTGTGGAATTTTATAATAAGACATTGAGCAGCAGTTTGGATCTCCATGCACTCATCAAAATTAGGACAATTATGTTTGTTTTCCCACTGAGCTCTCTGGTTCACAAGTGACCTGTGGAAAATGAAGGCAGCTGGATGTGCCACTTGAGCGGTGTTATAGTGCTTCTGGACTTACTGTTCACAAGCTGGCCTATCGGGACTACCAAAAAGCTTATTTGAAGTCCATCAAAGAAGCACGGTCACAGTACTATAAAATAGTTCTGGCAATTCCAAACAGTTGTTCTCCACCATAAATCATCTCCTTAAACCTCAAATTAATCCGCTCACAGGAGCTACAGATGAACAGTGCAACAATTTTATGACCTTTTTAAAAATCAAAATTGCCACAATTTGCTCCGCCCTTTCTGTTCGCTCCTCCACCTCATCTGCTCCAACTGCTGTCTGGTATTTTGAGGAAATATGAACACATCAGACCAATTCTTCAATCATTACACTGGCTTCTCATTTCCGCCTGGACTGAATACAAAGTCTCTCTCCTCACATACCAATGCATCCATGGCAATGCCCCCACTTACCTTAAAGAACTCCTCACTCCACAGATCTCAACACGTTCCCTCCGCTCCACAAGCACTTATCGTCTCCTCCCCCCTAGGACTAAAGCCCCGTTCACACTACAAGCAACAAAGCGCTGGCGATTTCCGGCGACACGAGCGACAGCGGTCGTTGGCGACTGGATCGGGCGTGTCCAGCAACGCAGCAAAGTTCAGGATCCTTCAACTTTATGCAAATGAAGAGCGACTTTCGGGAGCGACAGCCAATAGGAAAGAAGACGGTTGAGCTCATGTGATCGTTCTCCCCTCAGCTATAAATAAACATACGTAATGGAAAAAAGTAGGCTCTGTTCCTCATTCCTTTTTGTTTGTATGTATGTATTTAATTCATATTTATATTATATTTAGTATTTTGCCTCCAAAATGTTTGTATGTAGCAGCAAGAAACCTGATTCGCTGTCAAGGCAACCAGTAGTGAGAACGCCCACTAGAAACCTCACGGCCCCTGGCAACATGCACGACAAAGTCACTGCTAGTGTGAACGCAGCTTAAGACCCGCACCATTGGGGATCGAGCTTTCTGCACTGCTGCCCCTCGCCTGTGGAATGCCCTCCCTGAACATCTGAGGGCTCCACAAACGACTGATGGTTTTAAAAGGGGTCTAAAAATTTACCTAATGTTTAATGTTTAAACTTCAGTGTTAATCTCAGTTGGCAGATGGTTTTACTTTTTAATTGTTCTAATTGCTTTATATTATCGTGACTTTTGTAGCACTTTGAGATTTTCCTTAAAATGTAAAGTGCTTTATAAATGCACTTTTATAATATTTTTATTATTATTACCCTCCAAAAATAGAAAGTTATTATGGTCCCACCCCCCACTTGAACAACAGGGTGACTTAGTGCTGATAATGTCATCAAAATGGTTCCAAGGCCCACCAGATATGCTGTCAGCCATGTCCAAGATATAAAATCAGCATTTGAGCTTTTCATTACACCATCAACTGAAAAGGATATACTCGAAATGACAAACTTAGAGGGAGGAGGGTGTATGGGGACAGTTGGAAAGACTTTGATGTGACTGACTTGCAAGCCTACATTGGGTTGCTCATTTTGGCAGGAGTGTACAAGTCAAAAGGAGAAGCAACAGCAAGCCTTTGAAAAATGCTGACACAATCCATGCCCCCACATCACTGTGGATGAATGTCGGGTTCCATTTCATGACCGCTGTCCCTTCAAACAATACATGCCAAGCAAACCAGCCAAATATGGCATAAAAATATGGGCCGAATGTGATGCACAATCCATCTATGCCTGGAATATGCAGGTGTACACTGGTAAATCCCTGGAGAAGCACCTGAAAAAAAATCAGGGCATGAGGGTGGTACTAGACATGGCTGAGGGACTGAATGGCCATAACATTACATGTGATAATTTTTTCACATCGTACGCCCTGGGTGAGGAACTGCTAAAAAGCAAGGTTACCATGTTGGGGACAGTGAGAAAAAATAAACCAGAGCTTCCCTCTGAGCTTCTTGTGATGTAGAACAGAAAGGTAACATCTTCAATGTTTGCCTTCACTGAAAAAGCCACTGTTGTCTCCTATTGCCCCAAGAAAGGGACAAATATCCCGCTGATGAGCACTATGCACAAAGATGCTGATCTGAGCACCAGAGAAGACAGAAAACCACAAAAGGTCTTGGACTACAATGAGACAAAGGGAGGGGTTGATAATTTTGGACAAGGTCACAGACACCTATAGCTGCCGACGCATGACTGCCTGTTGGCCCCTTGTCATTTTCTTCAACATCATTGATGTGAGCACCTACAATGCCTTTGTGTTATGGAGTGAAATAAACAAGGACTTGAACAGCACTAAACTGAGTCAAAGAAGGATTTTCCTGGAGCAGCTGGGTTATGTCTTGTCAACAAAGACATAAATTACCTGACACAAACCATTTAGTAAAAAAAAAAAAAAAATCATATTCTGGAGGTTTAAATTGGCCCCAGTGGGGAAAAGATGTTGATGGTGCTATACTAACCCCAGCTATATCATTTAAATTTGACAGTGGACTTTAATGATCATTTATGAAAATGTTCTTGTTCTAAAGAAAAAAAAAAAAAACAAATAACCAAAAATAAAGCAACTTAAAGTCACACTGCAAAAAATGCTTTTCTTACTTAGATTTTTTTTTGTCTTGTTTCCAGCCAGAATATCTAAAAATTCTTAAATCAAGAAGGATTTTCTAGACTAGAAAAAATAATTGTCTTGTTTTCAGAAAAAAACAAGTCAAAATTAAGTGAGTTTTTGCTTGAAACAAGCAAAATAATCGGCCAATGGGGTAAGAAAAATAATCTTGTAATAAGAAACAGAAACCACACTTTATGTAAAATACGAATTCTAATGACGGCACGTTGGGTCTGGTGTGAAACGGCTAGGAGCAGATGGATAGCAGAGAGTAGCCTGGACAGCAACTGGCCAGTGTCTTATCTTATTTTGCATAAACACAATTTGGTTATTCACAGGAAGGACAGTTGAATTCAGCCACCAATTTAGCAACATTCAAATAATCTCTGTTTTGCATCAGCGTATTTACTAACAATTGTCCTGTTGTTAGAAAAGAAAAGCTTACAGGAGTGGCTTGAATATTGCCTTTAATGGGGAGGGATCAGTACCTCCTCTCCTTAATTGCTGCATAGGTTTGCTACTGTTCTATTCACTATTGATGAAAATGGAGCTGTATATGTTCTTTCTCACCTTCACTGCAGTTCTATCCACCAAGAGTAAAAGTAAGTTTATTTAAGTAAGCACGTTTAGTGCAAAACATAAGAGGGATACTTAATTGGCTGTGGCACTGTGTTTTAGAATCCTATTTTAGTTCTGAATTTTATAATTCTATTCATGATGGTCTGTAATTAGCTAATACAATTTATAATGTTTTTGTTTGTTGTAGTACACAAGTCTCATCGACACATTGGATGCTCTGATACAGAGAGAGAGTATATGATTGGTGCTGATGGAGAGGAAATATTCTACTTCAACTTCATTGAAAACAAAACAGTGGTAGCACTACCGGCGTTTGTAGATTCTAAGCCATTTGGTTTTCCTACAGATTTTCCTACATGTGTTTATGAGACAGAACTATGCAAAAACTATCTAGCATTTTTTAAACAAATGTACAAAAACCAAACAGAGCAACTGGGTAAGGGACACACACACACACAACTTTTTTTTTTAATGTATTTATAAGGCATGGATCAAGTTAATCTGTGGAAGCTGTAAGGCAAAATAAATGGACTATGCAATAGAGAGATTTAAATTAATTGCAAATCAGTGTCAATGTATTTCCCTGTGTTCACAGACCCCCCTCAAACTTCCATCTATCCTAGAGATGATGTGGTTGTGGGTGTAGAAAACACCCTCATTTGTCGTGTGACTGGATTTTTCCCCCCACCTGTCAGAGTCTCTTGGACTAAGAATGATATGAATGTGACAAAGAATATAACTTCAAGCCAGTACCGCCCCAATAGCGATGGCACCTATAACCTCTTCTCTACACTGAAGATCGTTCCATTGGAAGGAGAAACTTACAGCTGCACTGTAAACCACAGAGCCCTTCAGCAACCTCAAACCAAAATTTGGGGTTAGATTAGATTATTTTCAGATTAGAATTAAGAGGATGTTGATGCAAAATAATATAACAGTAATATAATCAACATTTTTCAGGATTTGCCAAATATTGCAAACATAATAGTCATATCGCTGTGTTTCTGTTTTACAGGTGTAGAAGTTGTCCTGCCCAGTACTGGCCCAACAGTGTTTTGTGGAGTGGGTCTGACTCTAGGTCTGCTGGGAGTGGTGACTGGATCTTACTTCTGCATTAAAGCACACGCCGACAGATCAAATACAGTGCATACACAATTTTAGAGTGAACATGCACAACTAACAAAAGCTATTAGATTTCCATTCTACATATTTTTTATGGCACATAAAATAATTTGAGTTAAAGCTACTAGAATTAGAAGAGTGTGTTTATCTTTTACAGGCTCTGTCTTAAATAATGTATATTTGATTGTTTTAATGACTGTAGAACTTGCTCTTGATCTCATTGTTGGGTTTATTAATATTGGGAGGTTTGCATTTGTGACTGCTTGCTTGTGCCAAAGGTAAAGCAATAAAAACCCTTTGTGCAATACCTGTTTTTGTTATTTATTAATGTAAATGCAGCCTACTTACTGTTCTTCCCTGACACATTCATAATCATTAGTTTCTGCGAATGTAATAATGCTAATATATCCATCACAATGAATGTTTAACTTGTTTTGTATTTTGGCCCAGTTCACACTCATGTAGCTGTAAAAAATATTTGCATGCTGAAATTAAAATATATACAGGTGCATCTCAAAAATTAGTATATTGTGAAAAAGTTCTTTTTTAAACTTATTTCAAAAAGTGAAGCTTTCATATATTCTAGATCAGCGGTTCTTAACCTTTTTCAAGTGCAACCCCCTTTCCTGAACGACAACGTTTTGCAACCCCCCCCCCCCCTCCCCCATTATATTAATATCATATTAATATTAAGATAATATCATATTTAAAGGGATACTCCACCCCAAAATGCTAACTTTGTCATTTGCAAATTTTGAGCTTCGTTCGTCCTCGGAACACAATTTAAGATATTTTGGATGAAAACCGGGAGGCTTGTGACTGTCCCATTGACTGCCAAATAATTAACACTGTCAAGGCCCAGAAAAGTTTGAAAGTCCATCTGCCATCAGTGCTTCAATATGAATTTTATGAAGCGATGAGAATAGTTTTTGTACACAAAGAAAATAAAAATAAGGACATTTATTCAACAATTCGTCTCCTCTCTGTCTGTCTGTGTCAGCGTAGCGCCATTTTGAAGAGCATCCAGTGGACGCAAAGTGCGTATGCTATTCTCTGCCATCAGTAACGCATGGATACGTATTGTACGTTTATTTACGCTGATTTGAACGGAAACAGCATATCCATGTGTTACTGATAGCAGAGAATAGCGTACACACTTTGCCTCCATCGGATGCTCTTCAAAATGGCGCTACGCTGACACAGAGAGACAGAGGAGACGAATTGTTGAATAAACTTTTTTTTTTCTTTGCGTACAAAAAGTATTCTTATCGCTTCATAAAATTCATATTGAACAAAATTTGCATTTTGGGGTGGAGTAGCCCTTTAATATATATATTTTATAACATAAAAACAACATCAATGTTTCTATTCACTCAGTCGGATGGTTGGGCTTGGATAGAGGATGCAAGGCAGTCCAGTCGTGGCTGAATAGGGCTGAGGAAAAGACTCTTCAACCATGAGTCTGGCTCTGTACTTGTTCTTCAAGTACACCAGCGCTGAAAAGCCAGTCTCACAGAAAAAGGTCGATGCAAATGGGAGAAGTTTTTTCAATGCCATGTCACTCAGTTCTTGGTATTCGGCATGCACTTATATCCAAAAATCCACCAGTAGTTTCTCTGCAAACCTCTGCTTCAGGCCTGTCTGTTGCCATGTCAATCAGTGACTCTTCCAATTCAGTCGGCAATCCTGTCAGTGATGTCTCTGTAAAAGGGTTTCTAATCCACTCTTCTGTTACAGACATGGCTTGATTTTCAGGGAAATACTCACAGAATTGCATTTCCATTTCCCTTATGTGAGCACCAATAACCAGACGCACACTGGCTTTTGCCACGGTGTTCTCATTAAAGAAAATCGTCCAGTAACAGGAAAGCATCAAAGTTATCATTGTCCAAGCGAGTTCGCCATAATGACAGTTTTCTGATCCATTCTTCAATTTTATCAGAAAGAGTAAAGAGCAATGTATTTTTGCCCTGAAGTCTTGCGTTCAGATCATTAAGTCGGATGAAAATGTCAGCTAGGTAGGCCCGAAGAGCAAGCCATTTTTCATCTGAAAATTTTGGAGTTTTTCTCCAAAAGAAAGCCCCTTACCTCTTCTCGGAGCTCATGGAGTCGACTGAGAACTTTTCCTCTGGAAACCCAACGCACTTCACTATGAAACAGTAGCTGCTGGTGTTCTGTGCCCATCTCTTGACAGAGAACTTTAAAGAAGTTGTTCTTATGAAGTTGACTGCGCGAATGGCTATATCCATCACTTGTTTCATCCAACACTCTATCGATTAGGCTATGACTGCCCCCTTTAAAAAGAGATGCCATAACATGACAAAAAATGTGTTGAACAAAGTGCAAAAACCAACCAAAAAGCTCAAAGCTACTTCAAAAAGCTACTTGAAAAAACAACAACAACAACAAAAAATTTAATTCTTTACATACAGTTATAACAATTTAATTAAAGGGTTACTCCACCCCAAAATGAAAATTTAGTCATTAATCACTTACCCCCATGTCATTCCAAACCCGTAAAAGCTTCATTCGTCCTCGGAACACAATTTAAGATAGTTTGGATGAAATCCGGGAGGCTTATGACTGTCCCATTGACTGCATAGCAAAAACTGTGCCAAATGACCGGACTTTACCTTATTTCCATATCTTTACAAATAATTTATTAATCATTTGTTCACATTTTTGCAGTACCCAATCTAAAGTGGAGTATGTACTATTCATCATTTGTAAATGTTTATAAACATTTACTAATTTTTTTTAGTGTCTTTATTTTCACTGGACTTTTAGCCACCTTAACAACGTTTGTGTAAAGGGTGATTAGTTAAGTTTAGCTAAATGCTTGGTAAAGACATTACACACATTGTAATTTTAGTGGAAAACATGTTTTTATTACCTCAACACTTATATTAGTATACTATTGTGTATCATTAAACAGAATGTTCCTTGAGTCATACATCAAC
>JAFVLL020023011.1:0-44217 GCA_021397915.2 Tor tambroides | reverse complement strand
AATAACTTGTAAGAAATAATATTTTTTGAGTAACGACCCCAACACTGGCTATGTCCTTGCTGGAGTGTGACGTGATTTGTGTCATGTGCAGGTGCAATGGATCGCGTACAAATGGATCGGAATGGTATGTGTTTATACTTCTCATCCAACCACAATCAAATTCACTTTATCCGGATGGCGCGATTTATCTGGATAGGTTTTTTTTGTTTTTTTTTGAACGATGAAAAGCCGGAATGAAAACAAGCCGAAATGAAACGAGGCTATTTTTAAAATGTAAGGAGTAGAAAGTACAGATAATTGCGTGAAAATGTAAGGAGTAGAAGTAAAAAGTCGGCTGAAAAATAATTACTCCAGTAAAGTATAGATACCCAAAATTTCTACTTAAGTAAGGTAACAAAGTATTTGTACTTCGTCACTTGACACCTCTGCATGTTACATGTACTTACTCTTATAATAACAATAAATTATGCATAATTACATGCAAGTAACCCTAAGCCAAATCCAAATCCTAACCCTAACCATATAGTAAGCACATGTAGCTAATTAATATTATTCAGTACTTATAATACTTATCAGTACTTATAGTACTTATAACTACACTGTGACAAAGACACCTTAAAATAAAGCGTAACTTTTTTACATGCTTTTAAGATTTAAAGTACACTACAAGTACATATTCCATACAGTTAAGTGCACGTCTTTTTCACAATGATCAAATCACGCAAACGTAAATTTTGTGGTTATTTGTGAAATTGTTTTGCTTGAAACATGTGCTTGTGCTTTTTGAAAGCCACTTGGTTTAATACTTTGTATCTAATGCGATGACATTCAATGAATGTCCGCATGTATTGGAATTATGTAGACCATCAGTCTCCCATTTCTATAGATACGGCCAGTGGAATCGGCCACTGAAAAATGCATATTGGTCAACCAGGAAGAATTGATCAGACTCCTGTTGTGGCCAGAAAGGGCACAGACAAACAGCCGTTATGACCTCAGTCCCTCTTGTTTGGAGAATACACAGTTTCAATGCAGATAAAATGATATCTCTTTCATTCAGTGTTCCACATCAAAGCGAAGAACTGAAAGGGAAAAGCCAGGCGAAGTGAAAGAATCTGTGACTTAATCTTAAGCAATAGAATTCATTTCAAGTTCAATTCACTTCTGTGAAATACAGAGGTTGAAACTGTCCACTTCAGTGATTTGATACAAAGCTCAGTTTAACAATTAGTTTATATCATCACTCAAAATTGTTCATGTTCATTACAATTTATTTTGTAAATGTGCACTGCGTAATTTTTTTCTCAATTACAAACTTTTATTTCTAAATGAACAGTAGGTTTTGAGAAATATACTTTAAATGATACTTTCACATGTGGTGAAGATTTGATTCATATCTGTAGCCTAATAAAAGCTGTTTGATTGTACATTAGGTCGCCTCATGGGGAAATCACAGCTAATGACCAGCCCAATACTACTTGGTTCATTTCAGCAACCCTTTGTTATTGGCCACATTATTGTATTTTTTAAGTTAACCGTGGCTGACTACAAAACACTTCATCCACACCACTAGGTGTCAGTATAAGTCAAAGACAAAAAACAAATGTATAAAAAAATATATTTAGTCAAGTCACATTTTTATAGCGCTTCACACAATGCAGATTGTTTCAAAGCAGCTTCACATTAATAAAGAGGAAAGTAACAGTGGTAATGTTGTAAAATTTATCAATTATTAAACAAATTAATATTCAGCTCTAAAGCAGCTCTACAGAAGACAGTGTCATTGTTCAGCTCAATTTAGTTTAATGTTGTTTCAGTTTAGTTCAATAACTGTTTTAGGGCCAGATTTACTAAACAGGGCAAATTAGCATTAGAGTGCAATTCCATAAAAGCGCCGATGGGAGGGGAAATTCTGAGTGTGATTTACTGACAATGCGCACGTTAAAGTACACAGACGCAGCCAGATCATTTCCATAATGACCAGCGCAATCTACCAAGAGCAGCACAAATTATCGCCTGCTTTAAGACATGCTTTTTTTGGGCGTTAAATAATGGCGCAAATACCGGTAATTCGACGAGCGCAAACGTTAGTAAATCATGTTGCGTGATTCATTTGAATACTCTCCTCCCATAAATTTTGTCTGAAAGGGAAACTCCTACAAATGCATATTCAATAAGGTTACGCCTTTTCAGCGCTAATTCTTCACTGCGCGTCTTTAGTAAATCCTGACAGTACTATTTTAATGCCAAAAGAAGGTTTGCGCTGGTGCAAGTTGTTAGTAAATATGTCCCTTAGTGTTGCAAAGTTAATCAGTTATGAAACTTATGAAATTCAGTTCAGCTATAAATCAGCTCTAGAAGACAAGTGACAACAATTAATTAGCTCAATTTTTTTAATCCGATAGTTTCAGTGCATTTAAATCAATAATGTGACTGAATACTAATTATCTATTAACCCCAACTGAGCAACCCAAAGGTGACAGTGGCAAGCACATTTAAAATATTTTATTAAATATATATGTAGGCAAACAAGACTTTTATTGTTTTGTTAGTGCATATGAATAAAAATAATAAATTAGTCTTCCTTTTTTGTGTATTTAGTGAAAAACTGTGGAAAATAATTTAAAACTACATTTTTACTTTTTCATTTTTGATTTATTTAACTTTTTATATATTCTTGGCTTTAAATTGGTTGAAATTTTACTTTTCTGTTTCACCTTTAAGTCATTTCGAAGCTAGTACATAATAATATACAGTAAGTATTATCAAAAGGATGATAAATATCAGGATATAGACCAAATTTTTTCAGCTTTATCGTTCAATCCAGTCACTATTCGCTCTATAGAGTCAATACAAATAGACAGTTAACCAAAACCATGTTTGCCACATGCAGTAAGTGTGTGAGCTGATCCTCAATGCATATTATCTCTCTCGGCCTTCTTCTCAGGGGAAATCAGTGTGTGTGTGTGTGTGTGTGTGTGTGTGTACGTGTCCAGGCTGAATGGCCATGACAGACAGACAGAGCCGCTTTCATTCTCCATCCCGTGATCCTGCTTGTCCCATTAACAAAGCAGATACATTCTCTCAGAGTGCAGTTTATCCCACAGCTTTTCCCTGTTTCAGCGAGGGCTGAGCGGCTCTACTAAGTGCCTTTGTCACACATACAATGCTGTGAGCTCTTCTGAGGGCCAAGCGGGATCACCACACACAGAGAATCCACAGAGGAGCTTCATTCACACTGACAATTCAATTGAGAGGCTCTGAGCTCTGTGTGTGTGTGTGTGTGTGTGTGGCAATTGAAAAGGCTTTGAGTGCGTTTACTTGCCATTCAATCTATGAACATTCTCAGGTAGGCAATTCTGGGAGATTGAAAATATTGAAAAGCATCTGGATGAAGAATGAAGAAGCCATTCGTGTTAGTGTTGAATTCAATATTTAAGAAAAAGGAAAGTCAAATATCATCCAGATTTACAGCTTTCATTCAGAACTGAAGTAGCAAGTAGGAATTGGATTTGGATTATAGGAAATAAAATGAAAACCGAATGAGTCAAAGATATTCATACAGTATTTTTTATTGCCTGTCATTGTTTATGGATGCTGTTTTTCCTCGCTGTCATCCATTCGTGACCTGATCTCTGGTCTGACTCTGTTGCTGGTTCTTGTCCAGACTCGGGATGCCAGGAGGAGGAGTGTGATAATAACAGGACACTGCTGAAGTGCTAATGCTTATTGAGCCACATCAGCACTGCCATAAATCCAGCTCTGACATCCACCCATTCAGTCATCCAGCATTCACATATGTGACCCTGGACCACAAAATCAGTCTTAAGTGTCAATTTTCCGAAATTGAGATTTATACATTATCTGAAAGCTGAATAAATAAGCTTTCCATTGATGTATGGTTGGTTAGGATCGGACAATATTTGGCCGAGATACAACTATTTGAAAATCTGGAATCTGAGATTGCAGCGTAAATCTAAATATTGAGAAAATCACCTTTAAAGTTGTCCAAATGATTCTTAACAATACCCATATTACTAATCAAAAATTAAGTTTTGTTATATTTATGGTAAGAAATTTACAAAATATCTTCATGGAACATGATCTTTACTTAATATCCTAATGATTTTTGGCATAAAAGAAAATTTGATCATTTTGACCCATACAATGTATTTTTGGCTATTGCTACAAATATACCCCAGCGACTTAAGACTGCTTTTGTGGTCCAGGGTCACACATGACAATGAATATTATTCTGTACACAAGTGAGATTCAGTGACATCTCCATTTTTTAAAAGTGTCATGAAAACAAAGTTGTCAGGCACCTGGCATACATTATATATTTGTTTAAAATAAAATTGTGCTTGGATTGGATAAGATAAGATAAGATAAGATAAGATAAGATAAGATAAGATATACTCTATTATATTTTTATAATACATAAATAAATACAGAAATAGATAGATAGACAGACAGACAGACAGACAGATAGATAGATAGATAGATGGATAGATAGCAACTTAAGTATACAAGTACTTTTTATATTAATTATATTATATTATATTATATTATATATTTACACAAAGAAAATTGGCTTAAACCTAAACGTACCTAAAACATAGCATTCCTGTGCAGTCTTGCAATTATGTATAATGACTACAAGAGTTTCAGTGCTACAGGACATTTTTAGTTTTAGTTGAGGAAAGGATTTGTGACCTGTTTGGCCAGACATGATGGAAAGATTGAGAGAAAAAGATAAGCCTGAAGAAGACTCCCTGCTCTGCCACTTGGGGTTTGAACCTGCCAGATGATGGGATTATCCAGACCCCCGGCTGCCAAAAGAGCCCCCCTCTCTCTTTCTGATGCAGCTGTACTGGCTACAGCAATGCCAGAAGATGCATTCGGCGGGACACACAGCCAACACATACACACAGTGAGTGAGGAGCGTTTCTGAGAGGTTCTTTAGCTAAAAAGCTCATTTCACTGAATCATCAGTCAAGCCTAGCCAGCAAATAACACTGAGTTAGCAATAACCTCGCCAATACTGCCTTCATCTGCTGCAGTAATTATTAATTTACTGAATGAAAAGAGTGTGTGAGAGAGAGAAAGTTGAGGAAAGCAGAAAAAGATTGGGGCTGCAATTATTTGGTTGTACCTCACTGTGACAAACACACAGCTGTCGCTAAATATTTTGTATACTTGGCCATATTGCTTAAATTGTCTCGAGAAAAAGACATCAAAATTTATGAAACTCGAATAATCCATAGTTTGTTCACCAAGCTCTTTCTTTCTGGTCTCCCTAGTCTGGGTTATTATATGTATATTATGTTTAAAAGAGAGAGAAAAATACTTTAAATAACATAAACATTAACTAAAATAAAATTATTTTATTTTATTATTTATTATATTATATTATTTATTATTTTATTATTTTATTTCACATATCTCATCAGTTTAATTTGATGTACTAAAATAGCTAAAACTAAAACTGAATAATAAAATAATACAAATTATACAGACATTCAGCAAACAAAAAATAATAAAATGACAAAAACATGGAACAAAAATAATTAAAATCTAAATTAAATTGAAAACAAATATATAAAAACAAAAATGAATTTAAAATATTAATAAAAAACTTAAAATAGAGACATGTTTTATTGTAGATAAAAAGGTAACATATCTTAATATACTGTAAAAAAAACATAATAAAAATGATATTTTACAGATTTATTTTCTACTTTCAAATTTCACATTTAATTTAATGTATTACTTGCCATTTCTTTGTATATATTTGTCAAATTTACTAGCAATTTCTGTGTATATACAGTAATAGAATTATTATAGTATACTCCTTAATATTTCAAACAAACTTTTTGCAGGTAGGTTAGGAATAAATAATGTATAGTCAGTGTGCCATTATTGCAAAATAAACCCCTATCCTGGGTTTTTGAGAGTATTTTGAGATGAGTATCTGGTAAATATTTATTTGATCAACTTTTAAGAGTACACTAGCCTATAGAGTTAAGTCATATTTTATAACAGCCACAGCTCGTCTGTACGGGAAAATATTCATCCACAAGAAAGACGGTATAAACTGAATCAATAATAAATTGTTATGTTGATCATTATGCAACTGCCCTATATCTACAGACAGGAATCGCTACTGTTTTGTAATATGGTTAAACAGCTCAACTTGGTCCATTTCAGGGTGGACTCCTTGCTTAATGACAAGTTAAGACAGCCTGAACTGTTTTGCTGGTCTAATCTGATTTAAGCCCAATTTAAGTCTGGACAGGCTGGAGGACCACCTAAAGTCAGCAAACCCACCGAGAGTAGCAACTGACCTGCTAGAAATCTGATAGAACCATAGATTGTAAAAAAAGATGGATGCCGCATCTCCAATTCCTTCCCCTGTAAAAAAGTGAAGCCAAAATGTTCCAGGTATGGCTGCTGTCATGTTGCGCTGATGACATTATTTGGAGCCTGAATCTGCACAGTGGAGCCACAGTATCAATGTCCTGCCCAAACTCCCGCAGACCCAGTCGCAAGATCACAATCATGACACTGCATCCCGTTTTACAGCATCAAATAACTAACTAAAAGCAAACTTTGGGTTAGTTCACCCAAAAATGGAAATTCTGTCATTGATTACTCACCCTCATGTCGTTCCAAACCTGTAAGACCTTTGTTCATCTTCGGAACACAAATTAAGGCATTTTTGATTAAATCTGAGACCTTTCTGACCCTTCATAGACAGCAACGCAACTACCACATTCAAGGCTCAGAAAGGTAGTAAGGACATTGTTAAAATAGTCCATGTGACATCAGAGGTTCAACAACAATAATGACTTTATTCAGCAAGAAATTGCTGAATAAAGTCATTATTTTTGTTTCCTTTGCGCACAAAAAGTATTTTCTGAGCTTCATAAAGTTATTTTTTAAACATTTAAAACAACCCAAGCACACTTATATACATATAGAATGCTGCATCAAACAAATTCATAAGAGAAAAAAAATGATAAATAATAAATTAATAAAATAATAAATCAACTCCATAGCAGATTCCAAGGGATCAGGGGCTTAGGATGTTTCAGTTCAGCCCATTTCAAAGGCTCTGCCAGTAGTGGGCACTCGTGCAACATAATCAATAGGTGTGTTTCCATTATAGATTTGCGAAAAATGTTTATAGAAAATATTTTATAGATATCGATAAAAAACTATTGTGAAATGGTGGTGTTTCCATTAACCGATGTTATGAGACTAAAGTGTACATTTTTTCCTTTCACGATAAGTCATGCCAACGGATGTTGGTAGGTTTATGTATATCGCAGCCACCGCACTAGCCATTACTTTTAATTGAAGGAGACGTATGCGTGTATCTTTAGCAAAGCAGCGTGGAGAGCCACTTCTGGGATGCTTACGTGCCGCAGCACAGCTGGTATAAACACAAGCGTCGACTAAAATAGCCGTTTTGGAGCCGTAATGCACCACAGACGTGTGCAGTGTAAATAATGCAGAGTTTACACTACACAATTTTAGCTCCGATTTTCACTCGCCGACAGGTTTTATGAAATCGCCTACAAATGCCCAAAATCAGAGGCAAATTGGTGCTTGTTCACGCGAGTGACAATCATGCTGTCAATTATCAAAGGCGCAATCTGAGAGAAGCGCCGACACGTTGCCGATGCCCATGAAATATTTGGCATGCTAAATATCTGGACCTGTCGGCGATTCAAAATCCTGCTGTGTGAAATGAGTTTAAGGGGTTATCCAAGCATTAATGGGAAGGAAAGCCCCTTGTACTTGAGAGCGGCCACGTATGAGGTGTTTCTTGGAGGTTATAGTACATTAAAGAATGATCATGTGATTTTTACATATGGCAGGTGACCTGTAAATGCGAAAAAACTGTTTCCGTTGCAGTTTTGTGATATATTCCTTTTTCGAATTGGAATTTTTTTTTGCAAAATTGAGGTTTCCATTAGATGTATTTTTGATTTTCAATTTCAGTTTGCGAAATTTGAAAGGTAATGGAAATGCAGTGATAGACGTACATCTGAGTCAACGAGACGGAGGGAAGTTAGTGAGGGAAGGGCATAAAAAAACAAACCGGAACAAAACCCTGCTTCTGGAGTACAGTACGTACCTGCAGAGTTCAGTTCCAACCCTGATCCAACACACCTGTCTGTAATTATCAAGTGCTTCTGAAAATCTTAATTAGCTGGTTAGGTTGTGTTTGACCAGGGTTGGAGCTGATCTTTGCAGAAAGGTAAATCTCCAGGAACAGGAAATAAAGTAAAATAAAAATAAAGGTTATTTATTGGTTGCATGAAGAACATTTAGCATCTATGGAGCATTTCCATTCCAAAAAAAAGGTTTTTTATAGTGAGAAAAGCTTATTTTGATTATTGAAATAATCTTCACGCTAAGAAAACCTTACAACTGAAATTATGGTGTAAAATCTCCTTAAACTTTAAATATGAAGATATCATCTCCATACATTCTCAGCCATGAAAGTATGCAAAGTAACTATTCCTTGGTGAATTGTAGTGAATGTGCTTGAATATGGTGTGAGGCATATGTGAGTGATGTCTGGAAGGTCTCCAGCAGCAGTCCTGGCCGGAGTTAAAGGTGCAGATGGAAACCGACTGTAACAAGCCAAGCAGTAAATTAGCCTGCTAACATTAGCACATGTCTTAATGATTCACTCCAGCACTTAACCTCAGGGTTGAAACTTTAGCAAAGCCACTGCCTAAATGAGTGTTCTTATGTTCTTTTAGTTTTCTCATATAGCTGCAGAAAGTGTCAGGAGGACTGTGTTAATTGGTGTGAATGTGTGTTTCGGAAAACTTTAGTAACCAAACATTCCAAAAATAAGGAATCTATATCTATATCTATCTATCTATCTATCTATATATATATATATATATATATATACTGCATAAAAAGGGTTTCTTTCACTTTTATTTTATTTTATTTTATTTTATTTTATTCTTATTTTTTTTTGTACGTTAAGAATCATTTACACACCGTAGTGGAAATTACCTTTAATACGTGTGGGGGTGCTCTAGGTCACACTGAAGCCTTCAGTCTTAAGTGTGAACCCCTTACTGGAGAAGATTGAGCAGTAAAGAGCAGGAACTATAGTTAAGGAAGGCTAAGATGTGTGCGCATGCATCTGTGCTTCAGAAATTGCCGGGAACAGGTGAGAGACCTGTGCTGTACCCCACTGTTCACTGAGCTCTGCAGTGCAGGTGTGTTCTATTCTGGGCTGCTGCATGACTCTGGCTCCAGGCCCACTGTCAGATTTGGCTCTGCTGTTGGGAAGATATCTTATGGGAGGGTCTGTGACATTTACAATAGTGTCAGTGAGAGGAACAGGTGTGTGATGCAGCTGTACAGGTAAAGATAGAGACAAAGAGATTAAGGGGAAGGATACAGTTATATGAAAAGTTATTTCATTATTTATTCACCCCCCCATGTTATTCCCCAAGTGATGAGGTATGTTCAGCTTCAGATGGAGTTGAATATATTGAAGAGGTGGGAATAGCAGTACTGTGGACCCAATGCTGGAGTGAGGAAGGAAGCAGGAGAACAGGTGTATTCCAGATATCATGCATTTTCTAGGTCAAAGAATGATGGTTTTTGCAGCATTTCTGTGTTTTCTGGAACATCTGGTGCTAATGTTTCAATTTCTCTTGTAAAACACAAGAGTGCTTAATTGTACAGAATGTATACTTGTAGTATACTCAAACATGTATTTTTTTTTTACTGTACTTCTAATAATAAAAGGCCAATTCAGTTTACTTAGAGTCCACTTTTTTGATTGTTTCTTAACAATCTGCTCTTTGTAATAATTCCAACAACAACAACAAAAAAACCTTTAAAGTGTATTTTTTTATTATTTTTATTTTTATGTTTTAATATTTTTTTGTCATGTTTTAAAGAAGTAGATTTATTTTGATTTGTTGACTAACATACTAAAGACCATGTAAAGAAATTGATTATAATTTCACCAGTAGTGTGTTATTCAATATTACATTTAAAGTTAACATTTTAAATGTACTATATTGTAAATTCATCATTACAGATGTGTAATTTCAAATATATTTACCTGCACAAGACAAGTTTCAGCAGAAATGGCATTAAATTAAATTTTATTCATAAATGCTTGTCAGTAAATTTGGCAGTGCACTTTAACCATATTTCAAAGACAATATAAGTAATTATGAAATATATGTGATGTAAAGTCCTACTTAAGTTGGTCAAAAAGAAAACTCTTAAGTTCAACTAATTGCATTTAATATAACATTAAAGTTAACATTAAAGTTTTTAAATATACTTTTATATTGCAATAATTTCACATTCAATCTTCAAATTAATGTAGAAACAACATAAAGAGTAATATTTGTTTAATAGCATCTTTTTTATGACTGAGGTGAGTATCACTGATGCCAATACTACTCATGTCTCTTGAAAATTGTTCTTTTTTTTCATAATATTTAACCTCTGACTATAGCCATTCAACATTACAGTATAATTGAGAGCTATCAATTTTAACATTTATTAGACTTTAAAAATAACTTCTAATTTAAGTGAAATTAAAACAATCTTCACATAAACCCATTATAATAAATGTCATATTTAGCTATCTGTGCCCTTCAGCAAGTAGGAAATATACAGAAATTAAATAAAGTTATCAAACACTAAATTCTAAATTAAATATAGAGGAATCCTTAAATGTTCATAAGTTATTGATTTCCTCTTTTTTTCTTTTGCTCTTTGATGAACAGACATCACAGCAGCTGGTTATTAGGTTATTTGGCTGCTATTACTTTAAGAGCTGCTGCTGCTGAACGTGAAGGCGGATTTGACACGCATGCTCGTAATTTCATTCGCGCTTTAATATGAAATGATACAGGCTACAGCACGCCTCTGTATTTGTGCATGCAATTGATGCCCTACGAGCACATTTACACTGGCACTGAGGTGAAGTGGAGTGCGCATCTGAAAAGTCTCCCATTTGATGTGGTCGTAAAGATGTTCTGCGTCTAAATAAATGCAATTCTTGTCAAGAAAAGAAGAGACAGAAGCAGCAGTTGTGAGTGGGGTGGCCAACCCTAGCTCCGCCCCTGAGTTAACTGCGTTAAATATTTTTATATAAAAAATTAATCACCTGCGTTAACACGCTAATTTTGACAGCACTAAAAACAAAGCATATAGTTACCTTTTTGAGTTTCTGAATCTAAAATACTCAAAAGTTCATGAGATTATTTCACAGGCAGCACAGATGCTAATAATATGTAAAAAAAAATAAATAAATAAAAAATGAATGAATGAATGAACAAATAAATGAACGAACACACAAACAAACAACAACATACATAAATAAATGAGTTACAGTAAGTGCATTAGGAATTATTTGTATTTTATAATGACTAATAATTAGGTAGGTTATCTTTTTAAAAAATGCAGCTGGGTTTTACAAACTCTTAAGTCACTTTGTACAAGAAGTCACTTTCTACAGTGCAGGTTGAAAATGTCCTCCCAGCAGGGAATCTCCCAGCAGGTGCCTCAATAATTTGCTTCAAAATCATCTTGGTGTGTAATTGGTCTCTGTGGTGATAGTTATTGTGATTTGCATATGCTGCTATTCTCTGGAAAGTTTGTCAGCAGTTAATCACTGCCATAATGACTCACTTACCCGGTGGCCGCACCGCTGCCATGGAAATTAAAGGTCACCGTGTACCTTTTTCTGTCCAACTTGCTTTTAGCAATCCCAAAATGCACTCGCTCGCACCCACTCATGCTACAGTTAGCTCCATTTTTACAGCTTATTGCTCTTTCATTCTCTGCCATGTTGAAGGAATTCGTTCACCCAAATATAAAAATGCTGTCTTCATTTACTCACCGTCATGTCGTTCCAAATCTTTATGGCTTACTTTTTGCATGAAACACAAAAAGTGCATTTAATACTAAAATCTCTGAGACAGAGCTGTCAAGTTCCAAAAGCATCATGAATGCAGACCATGAGACTTTCTGTACCAGAAAGAAAGAAAGTCATATGGTTTGGAATGACATGAGGTTGAGTAAGTCATGACAGAATTTTCATTTCTTCGTGAACTGGCCTTTTAAACAGCGATGGCCGAGGTAAATCTAATCTAGGCTGTCAGTTTCTTGAGATTTTGTGTGGTATTTTAGTCCTGCTGCTCTCTTTACATATTCTTTCTTTTCCCACCTGGTTTGGAGTGAAAGATTGAACCAGAACTACTGAACGGAGCTGAACAGATCTCTGGCTGTGTGAATGGTTATGATATGAGCTAGCCTGAAGCACAGGAAGCTCATGAATACCGCGGTACAGCCTGCAGTTTTTCCCTTGCCTGTTCATAGCATCATTTACCAGGGACAAATTACAAAGCAGCACATTTACAACAGATTTGCCCAACAGCGGCTAGATTCCTGAAAAACGAGCACCCTCCATGAAGTGTTTCAGAGCTTCGGGTGGGAAAAAAAATAACAGGTCTTTAATCAGGACACTTCTGCTAATTGAGTTTTATAAAAGGTTTTCGGTTTTCAGCATGCTTAAGTCATTGATGGATATTATTCCCATAGAAGTTTCTTTCTTATCTTGCTTATGATCAGTATATAGTTTGTTTGCTATTTTTAAATGCGTTTTGAATGTAAGACGATTTAAATATGGCATAATTGGTGGGATTATATTTCATATAACTCTGATAGCAAGTTATTGTCACCACTTAAACTCTGCCGACCCGCCGGCGGGTCCAAAATCGCGACAAAAATGTTTATGCTTCATTTACATAGCCTTCCTTATATGGTATCTGCCGATATATGGTCTCATTTGACAGCTTAGAGCCTCTTCTTTACAAGGAATACCATAACATTTGGTTTTATAATACATAAAGCAGTAAAATTAAGCTTAGAAATGTATTTGTCCCACACACGAATTTTCGCCCAACGATTGCGCAAATTATAGTGTATTTTTTTATATTTTTCACAAAACAGACAAGTCATATATCACAAGAAAGCTCTTATTCTCAGGAATCTGATGATATAGATTATTTCATTGTGTGACAATCACAGATCGAGTTATCTTTGATAGAAGCGCGATGTCTTTTTTCTCACGTTTTCACAAACTTTGTTTTTGTCATTTTCCTACTCTTACTACTGCTTCAGTCAGTCACAAACAGCCACAAACTCTATATTATCTTTTAGAATAGGATCTCATCTTTTTCACGTTTCTGCGTGCTTCCTAAGCTGAGAAATCGTCGTGTGTTCCAGACCCGCTCCAGACGCGCTTTTATTCTAAGAGGCGCTCTCCAGCACATCTGAAGCGCTCATGAATCCTCTCTTATGTTTTACAACTCTGTGCTTTTCAGGGGCTTCTATTGCTCCGCCTGACTGTGTCTCAGATCTCTCTGGCCATTCAGAGCTGTGAAACGTGACAAAGAGCGTCTGCAAGCGCGCATATGTGAGAGAGCGTCTCCGGCTGAGCGGTCTCTCTCGAGCTCACGGGAAATGTAGTCTTTGGATTGTTTTGAAGACGGGAATAGCGCAGTGGAAGGCTAATACGTCGGCGTCGCGGATAAAACAATCTTTGGATATAAAAATATAAGTTATAGATGATGAAGAGCGATCAGCCGCACCGTGGAGAGGAAAACACGCACATTTGGTGCGCGTCTGTGAGTACTTTGAGTGCGTTTGCTTCTTTTGTTTTGATCAAATGGCTACTGTCTAGCATCGATAGCACCGCTAACTGTCTGATGCACACTCTTATGATAGAAAATTGAAGTACAGTATGCATTTCGGTGAATATACAGTAAATGCACATAGATTATTACAGTACAGTGTGGATGAAGAGAAATGTGTTTGTTTGACGCTCTGAAGGGCTGGGAGGGCTGGGAGGACTGAGAGACAGCCACAGCAGCGCGGAGGAGCGGTTAGCTTGCATCAGGAGCCAGCAGATGATGCAAACAGGTGATGCAGGGAACAGGTGCAGAGGTGAGCTGATGCTCCAAACAGTATACCACTACAGAATGCACATAAATGGAATGATATAAAGCTGGAGGATGTGGATTCTATTTTAGATTGTGATAGACTAGATATATTTGATCATTTATACAGTTTTGTGTCTCCTGAAAGAATAAAACTGATAATATAAAACACAAAATGTGAAATTTTCTCCAATTCGCTTATGCAATTTTGTATTTTACTACTTGGAAAAACATAAAAATGACACATAATTCAGTCAATAATCAAGAACAATGCTTATGGCACATAGTACAATAGGATTCTGGGTGTAATTTGTTTTATATAGCCTGTTATTGCAAAGGAAACTCAAAATGACACTTGCAGGTGCAAAATATGATAATTTCACTCTCTTCATTTATGATGCAGTAACTCCTGTTTGGAAGCTGTTATTTGAAAAATTCTTTTTTCTGGTAAATTTTGGCATCTAGATGCATCAAACTAAGTAAACTGCAAAGAGTTAGCCCTAATAGATCCTGAATTACAGATTTTCAAAAAAAGTCAAAAAGCACCTATGTTTTTTTAGTGTTTATTGTAATATTTGAAACACATATAATGTTATTTATAAAAAATTACACCCATACGTTATAGTTCAAAGGGTTTTCTTTACAATGAAACCATTTTTTTTCACTTCCTCCATTGTATGTGTGTAGGGTAAGCATTTAAATTTGAGTGAGAAAATTTAGGCGAAAATTCCAAAAAACGCCCCAGAGCTTTAAAGTGCAAAAATTAAACACACATTAGATACAACAATAACACCATAAATTAAAAACCAACCTATTAGATATCATCAGAAACTTTTCAAAAGTTGTGTTGCACCAGCTGTGTCTAGTCGAGAGAGTGGTCAAGCCTTCGGCAACTTTACTTGCCTGAAGGCTAAAGGGAAAGTTCACGCAAAAATGAACATTTTGTCATCATTTAATAACCTCATGTCATTCCAAACTTGGACAAGTCTTGCATAGAAAAGAAAAGGAGAAATTTTGTAAAATGTACTGGTTGCACTTTTCCATACAATTGCAATGATATGCTTCAAATGCAACAAAGGCACCATGAAAGAATCATGAAAGTGACTTATGTAGTATCAGTCCTCCCCTTACGTAAAGTATGCAAGTTGTATAGAATGAAAAGTTTTTGGCAGAATATGGGAAGTTTGATTCAGAATGGTTCAGCAAAGTTTTGTGAGTGATGAATCACGATAAAACACAAGTTACATGGTGATGCTCCAGAGCATTGTCTTTGAAGATCTGGTGAGAAATACAAAAACGAATGCATCTCGATCACAGTGAAGGATCAATGAAGATATGAGAAGCCTTTTCGGCTGCTGGTACTGGTGAGATGTTTCACTGTGAAAAGTCAATTAACGATTTGGCATATAGGAAAATATTGCAGAATGGCTCGCTTCCCATAATTGAACAGTTGTTAACTAAAGAGGAGCAGCTTTATTTTTCAACAAGACAATGCTCCTGCCTACACTGCAAGAAGCGGCTTGAGAAGTACATCAGGCTCATGTTTTGGCCTGGTCAGAGTCCAGATTTGAACCCTATAGAGAATATTTGTTCTCACATTAAACTCCAACTAAATGGGAGACATTTTTCAGCTACTCATGAACTGTGAGAAGTCCTCAGTATTGAGTGAAAGAACATTGACTCTTCTTCCTGTAAAAAGCTGTCTGCAAGTTTACCCACATGACTTAAACATTTAAAGAAAACAAAGGGAAAGGCTATCCCATACTATGTTATTTTATCTACAGTATTTCTGCAATCCTTGCTAATTTCCTGACCAGTGATTCATGGTTTAAACATCAATCCAGTCTGATAAGGAATAATTAAGGCCAGTTTGTGAAATGGATTGACCGATACATAACAGAGATTAGACTCAAAATAATGAATTATTCAGAAACCAGACATTGCAATATCTTTTATGAACTCTCATGACTGCACCATTAAGAGTGCATTAAGATTTTCAGTGATTAATACTTCATTTTCAGCCCGTTTCTCACATATCATATGACTTCAGAAGACTTGGAGTACTTGTATGCTTTTCTTTCATTAGGGAGCTTAACGTTCTGCAAAAATTCACCTCTTGTGGTCTACTAAAGTAGGAAAGTCATTTGATTCAATTTCATTTCTGTTCTTGTACAAGATTTTCAAAAAATATGTAGTCCTACTGCTACAAGGTATAATGAAATTGCTAATTGTAGTTCATTCAGACAGTTAAATTCCCTTTCCAAAAGACCACAAAAAAGCACATCCATTAGGAAAAACGACTCGAACCATTGCATTTCAGTGTGTGCTGAAAAATCTTTTATTGGTTGCATGATAAATAGTGACTGTGCATTATTTTTCAGCTTAGCTTTGCTTTTTCCATCTGCTATTTTGGCTCTGAATACCGTTCGTAAGAAATGAAACAGATGGCTGAATAACACACCTTGCACATTCAGATTAAAAAGAAACAAAGTGGAAAAGACCATGTCTTTTGCAGAGAGTTTATGCTATGCACCAGTAACTTTTGTATAAATACATGTTTAATCTGTTATGTGTTTCTTACAGATAATTCTAAACCAAAACTGAATTCTGCATAGATCAAAGTTTATGCTTTATTATTTTTTCCAGAAGTTCATGGCCAAAATAGCAAGATATTATGCTGTTAGTCAAAGGTCTTGTTACATGAGATTCAGGGAAGGCAACACCAAAGCAAACATCCATGCAGTTCTTGTGAATTCATGGCCTCACATACACATTCATGTAGATTTAAATGTCTCTGCCTTGTGGTTTTACTTTTGGTAGTATACTTTCAAGTGGACCTTGAGTCAGAATAAGGATAAAGATCTAGTCTGAATTGGGTTTAGGTCTTACAGGGTCTGGTCTTTACAACATTACTAATGCACAACACCAATGCTAAAATGTCACTGAGATTAGCATATATATTGCATATTTTGGAATGAGAAATGACATTTTGTTGGCTATATTTAAGGTGTGAATGTGTCCTTTACCCAAAATCACACAGGCCGCTGCACAAAGGGCATTTCTGACGGAAGGTGAAATCCCTTGTTTCCTTCCAAATGATCCTAATAACCAACACTAATGTTTCAGATACGCCTCCAGCCCTGGGGCCAAACAGTGGCCACAAGAAATTTGCTGAACATATACTTTTTTTTTTTTTTCTTTCTCTCTCTAACACACACATACACACACACACACACACACACACACACACACACACACACACACACACACACAGTCCCTATTTCTGTAACGGTTTCACATACGCACACACACTCAGTAACCTTTGGCTCAGTCCTAATCAAATTCTAACATGTAACAATATTTATTTATGGGCTATCCTTCAACAATGTCCCCTTATACACTGCCGTTCAAAAGTTTGGGATCAGTAAGATTTTTAGTGTTTTTTTTTTAAAGAAGTTTCTTATGTTTATCAAGGCTGCATCTATTTGATCAAAAATACAGAAAAAAAGATGTAATTTTGTGAAATATTATTGCAATTTAAAATAACAGTTTTCTATTTTAATATACTTTAAAATGTAATTTATTCCTGTGACACAAAGCTGAATTTTCAGCATCATTACTCTAGCCTTCAGCATCACATGATCCTTCAGAAATCATTCTAATATGCTGATTTATAATCAATGTTGGAAACAGTTGTGCTGCTTTTTTTAGTTTTTGGGACCTGTGATACTTGTTTAGGATTTTTTGAATAAAAAAAAAAAAGTTAAAAAGAACAGTGTTTATTCAAAATAGAAATTTTCACTACTATTCAAAAGTTTGAGGTCAGTAATTTCGTTTTCTTTCTTTCTTTCTTTCTTTCTTTCTTTTAAATTAATACTTCTATTTAGCAAGGATGTGTTAAATCGATAAAAAAGTGATAGTAAAGACTTATATTGCAAGAAAATATTTCTATTTTGAATAAATTCTGTTCTTTTTAACCTTTTATTCATCAAAGAATCAAAGAAAAAAGTATCACAGGTTCAAAAAAATATCAAGCAGCACAATAGTTTCAACTCTGATAATAAATTAGTATATTAGAATGATTTCTGAAGGATCATGTGACACTGAAGACTGGAGTAATGATGCTGAAAATTCAGTGCTGTGTCACAGAAATAAATTATATTTTAAAGAATATTAAAATAGGAAACCAATATTAGAAATTGCAATAATATTTCACAATAATCAAATAAACACAGCCTTGATGAGCATAAGAGACTCCATTAAAAAAAAAAAAAACATTAAAAATCTTACTGATCCCAAACTTTTGAACGGCAGTGTGTGTGTGTGTGTGTGTGTGTGTGTGTGTGTGTGTATATATATATATATATATATATATATATATAGTATGTGTGTTACATAAACTTTTTTTGTTACCTAGTAATTTTTTTTTTTAAATGTCTCATTTGAAATTGTGCACAGGTAATTTAATGCAATGAACTGTGGGAAACGAAAGAAATGAAAGTACAACCAAGTATGGTTTTAAGAGATTTACTGATTTGAAATAAATTCTTACAGACATACATTTGCACATCTGCTGTTACGTGTTTTTCTCATTTTCTCAAGTACACAAGGCTAAATTCTCCAGCATATAATCTAAGAACACAATCTGTTATTTACATCTCACCTGATCTGTTCTTCACAGCAGATGGTAGACAGTCTCTCTCCACAAAGCATAGTCAGGTAAACAACTGATGCTGTTATTGTGAATACTTATGAATAACATTATTATGATAGTGACAGTAATTAATAATTAGATATGGGCTTTATTTATTTTTCTTTGCATTTATGCATTTAGCAGACACTTTGGACTTACATTGCATTCAAGTTACAGTTTTACATTTTTATCAGCTCTTGTTTTCCCTGGGAATCAAACCCATGACCTTGGCGTTGTTAGCGCCATGCTCTACTATTTGAGCTACAGGAAAGCACTTCTTTGGCTTCTATTTGTTTGTTGATGCTATTGTAGCTTTATAGGTAATTAAAGGAAAGTACTGTTTTTTTTTCCTTCTCTTTCTTTGGTATAATCAATACTGTAAAAATTACATACTACTCTTAATTTTTTAATCATGTTATTTTATATATAACTAAACTAAATGAACATGTTAAATTGGCACTGCACAATGAAACCCAAGTACACATTTTCTGTTCCCAATACACTTTAGGCTATTAGCACAAACAGATGGACACTAAGTAAAGATCAGGGAGCCTTGAGAGGCGTAGGCTACTGTCAGTGTCAGATAAAGTGAAGACAGAAGGGAAAAAAAAAGTTCATCCCTTCATCTATCTGTTCCTATATTTGCCTTAATTGCGGCAGAATCGATTCGCCGTCAGAGCGTCGAGATCACGTTTCTCTCCTTAGTGCCGTCCCGGCCCTTCTTCTACTCCTGTTTCTTGCGGTCTTTCAGACGCAAGACATACCTAGAATAATTGATAATAATTGAGAACCATATCAGCATAACATAATGATTTCTGAAGGATCATGTGGCACTGAAAATTCAGCTTTGCCATCATAGGAGTAAATTCAAATTAAAAGATATATTAAAACAATATATTAAAAAAAAATTGGTCACTTTACTTAAAGCCTTTATGTATAATGCATTATAAAGGTAGTTTTAAAGCATTAATTATGCCTTGTAATGCACTTTTAATGCATTGTACAATCTCATGAATAATTGTAACCACAGTTAATACATTATCAATTTATTGTTACACTATGTATTTTAAATTTGGTTATAATTATTTACAACAAGATATAATGTATTTCAACACACATTATGAATAATTATAATGCATTATACCCTTTAATTAAGTTTAATTAAATTGTAATAATATTTCACAATATTATTGTTTTTACAGTATTTTTAAGAGACTTCTTTCAAAAACATTTTTAAAAAGTCATATTTTTTCCAAACATTTGAGCAGTGGTATACATAAAAAACAAACAAACAAAAAACACCTTTTACAATTTTTTTTTTTAATTTTTTTTTTATTTTAAATAGAATGCCTCCTTACTTTTCAAAGTGTAATTCACTTCAGATGTATATTGCTGATGAAACCTTTCTATAATATTTATGACTCCTCTTTATGTTTCATTCTTGTGGAACTGCACAGCTAGTTTACACCACCGCATCAAATAGAAGAAAGACGTGACTGAATTTCCCAACATGTTATTGATCATTTGCAGGACTGCAGCGCATTGTTGCTTGCAGCTATGGTTGATTAATTATGTTTAATTATTAATTATGTTCAATTATGTTCAAAGCAATGAAAAGAGAAGCAGGGCAATCACTTGTAGCCAGTCATATTTAGAGTAATGCATTTTTGGGTTGAATGCACCTTCTGTTGAGTTCCATAGAAGTCTTTAACTCAGTTCACTCAGCGGACATCTTAGCTGACTGTAATATGCCAAACTGCTGGATCAGCTTACATTTATATAACATGTCAATTAGCAATAAAATATTAGTAATAAATTAGTAATAAACTATGAAAACAATGTATCATAAATTTAGCTTCTTTTGTCCAAAATAAATATGACCGTTGTGAAAAAGAACTATACTTTATCATACTTTTAAAAAGAGTATGTATGAAATAATATACTTTAAAAGAATGTACTTCAAGGTAAATGTAATGTGTTCAGGCACAATATTTGCAATTAATAGATATATTATAGTTCAAATTTAAAATGAAATGAACTTTACAGGGCTTGTTTGACCTTAAGAACATCTAATTTCATAATTACTTCTATGAAAATAACTTTAACTGCACTGCTAAATGTACGAACAAGCATTTATGTTAAACTAAAATATGCCTGAATGTCATTTCTATTGACATTTGTATCATGTAGGCTACAGTTAAAATTACAGTCAAGTACCAAATAGAAATCAAAAAGCTAAAAAATAACTGTGATACAACAAATGGTTTTCAATAATTGCTATGAAAATGTATTTGCTGGAAATTATTTTAAATATTAAATTACTTGCTGCAAAGTGGTCTCATAATGAGTGTTCCATTTGCAAAATATGCCTGTACTAAAATTTTAGATCAAAGATATTTTTAGCACTGTGCTAAAAATAAAACAGTACATGAGCTTTTATAAAATGTAAAATAATAAGTTATGAAAAGCCAAAAGTACATTTACATTTAGTCATTTTGCAGACGCTTTTATCCAAAGCGACTAACAATTGGGGAAAACATAAAGAGATTCATCTTAAAGAGGCAGACAGACACAGGAAGTGCTCATAATACCAAGTTTCAGACATTGTTCCAAATAATTACAAGCTAGAAAGGGAAGAAATAAATAAAGTTTTTTTTTAGGATGAAGTCAAATAGTGTTGAAAGAGATGAGTTTTCAGCTGTCGCTTGAAAGTTGTCAGGGAATCAGCATTCCGGATTGGGGTGGGAAGATCGTTCCACCAGCCAGGAACAGTGAACGAGAATGATCTGGAAAGTGATTTTGTGCCTCTCTGTGATGGTACCATGAGGCGTCGCTCACTAGCGGATCTCAGACTTCTGGAGGGAATGTAGATTCGTAATAGTGAGTGGCAGTAAGAGGGTGCAGAGCCTGTGGTTGTTCGATATGCAAGCATCAATGTCTTGAACTTGATGCAAGCCTCAACCGGTAGTCAGTGCAAGGAGATAAAAAGAGGTGTAACGTGGGCTCTTTTGGGACCAGTCGTGCTGCTGCATTCTGAATAATTTGTAGAGGTTTGATTGTGCATGATGGAAGTCCAGCCAGAAGTGCATTGCGGTAGTACAGCCTAGAAATGACAAGGGCCTGGACAAGAAGTTGTGCAGCATGCTCCGTTAGGAAGGGCCTGATCTTTCTGATGTTGTGTAATGCGAACCTGCAAGATCGAGCTGTCTTTGCAGTGTGGTCTTTGAAGGTCAGCTGATCATCAAAGATTACACCAAAATTTCTGACCGAACTTGATGGGGTAATTGTAGAAGAACCTAGCTGGATTGTGAATTCATGCTGCAGAGTTGGAGTGGCAGGGAAGCAGGGAAAACAAGAAGCTCGTTCTTTGCCAGGTTGAGCTGGAGGTGATGTTCTTTCATCCATGCCGAGATGTTCTCCAGGCAGCCTGAGATCTGTGCAGCAATTGTTGGATCATCTGGTTGAAATGAGATGTAGAGTTGTGTGTCATCAGCACAGCAATGGTAGGAGAAGCCATGTGCTTGTATGATGGAACCCAGTGATGTAGTGTAAATGGAGAAGAGGAGGGGTCCAAGAACTGATCCCTGGGGAACCCCAGTGACCAGTCGATGTGCTTTGAATGCTTTCCTTTCCCAGGCCACCCTGAACGACCTACCAGTGAGATAGGATTCAAACCAGCAAAGAGGAATCCCTGTGATGCCCAGATTTTAGAGGGTGGACAGGAGGATCTGATGATTAACAGTGTCAAAAGCAGCAGATAGATCTAGCAGAATAAGGACTGATGATTTGGAATCAGCTTTTGCAATCCGTAAGGCTTCAGTGACTGACAGCAGCGCAGTCTCAGTTGAATGCCCACTCCTGAAACCTGACTGGTTGGCATCCAGTTTGTTGTTCTGTGAAAGAAACAATAATACCTGGTTGAAAACAACTCGTTTGAGGGTTTGACTAAGAATGGAAGGAGAGAAATAGGTCTGTAGCTATCTAAAAGTGAAGTGTTTAATGTAGGTTTTTTGAGCAGTGGAGTTACCCTGTCCTGCTTGAATGCGGTGGGGAAGGTGCCTGTGAGGACAGATGTGTTGATGATGTGTGTGAGTGCTGGTAAAAGTGTGGGACAGATTTCTTGGAGACGGTGTGAGGGGATTTACTATCTAGTATTTACTATATATATATATATATATATATATATATATATTTGAATACATTCGTCCCCCTTCGTTTCCCTGCATATGGCCTGAGATTTTGGAATAGGCTCCAGCATACCTGCGACGTTACAATTGACAAGCAGTTTGGAAAATGGATGGATAGATGGATGGATTGGATAGATTATTGGAATAAGTATGTACTTAAATGTCACTCGCAATGTATCTTACTATATCGGAAGTATTTGAATATGGAGGCAAATCTAGACATACCACTTACAGCCCTCTGGAGGCCTTTATATTTACATAATTTTCAATCAAAATAAGCTTCTTCTATATTCAAACATATTACGCTGCTCTATCAATATTTAACTGATCCAACTTGGTGCTTTTTTCATCCACTTTGGGAGTTCACAAGTTTGTCTAATGCTTCCAGTAGTGCAATTCTGGTAACTGAATGCATCAACAGTCTCTTTTCTTTCTTATTCTCTGTGTTTCTCTATCTCTCTTTCTGTCTTGCTTCGAAAATAAATCATTGCCCGACAATGTCCTAATTCTCCCTTCAAAGCCCCATCACTCTGATTGGAACACACCCACTCTGACCTAATAATAGCCCTCAATGACAGAACGGTGTGCTCGTTTGTTGAGGTAATTGTTTTAAAAGTGGAGGCGTCACTGCATGAATAGACTGTTTGATATATGACAGTGTAGATGCCAGTTTTGTCATCGTGTAATGCAGGCACTGAGCGATCGAGGGGAGGCAGATTGAGACAGACGCAGTGAATCTGAGTCAATCAATTCAAGCATTTGGACTCTTTATTCAATTGGAGCTTTTTATGTCTCTCAAAAACCGTTGTGGTCTTTCTGTTCTTTGCTTTCTGAGACATTGATGATTAGAACACAAGTGTCAGTGTCTCTCAAAAAGATGTTGGTTGGAGAGAGACGGAAATCTTAAGAAGAGAAATTAATTTTATTCGTAAAAATCAAGAGAGAGAAAGATAGAGAAATACTTTTGGTCAAGGCTTTACAATATCAGTTAATAACAGATTCAAAAGTCTGCCTTTGTTTAGCTTTCTATTTGATTGCCATAATGTTGAATAATACATTTTACAAACTGTCACTTCAGTAAAAGTTTGAGAAACTGAAGCTATGTTCTTTGATCAGGAGGCATAATAGATATGTCATTTTCTGGCTTTGAATCTGTTCAAAAATAATTGAAATTGATTTGACACATTAATCTAGGTCTATCCCATTATCCAACAAGTTAATCGCATGTCACTATTTTTCTCATTCTCTTGTGCAGCTCTACTAGTGGTCATTAGTTTCCAGATTTTATATGATCGTGTTTTGATCAAAGAAGAAACTGCTGTTAAAAGTTACTTTGAAAGCCATTCAACATAAGGACTTGTCAGCACTTTTGAAGTGCAAACACTTAAACACATGACTTAATTTTAGAGTGATGTTGCATAAGCTAATTCCCCAGGTCTGATATGCAGGTTTTGCAACAATTTCATTTGGAATCGTTAGAAGGTTCAGTCAGGCCGCCTCTAAATAGATCTGTTTTTACAAGTGGAACAAACCTTCAGATCCCTGAAGTTAAAAAGACAGAAGGGTGCTGACATTGATTTGTGATCATACATTTTTGAGGAAAGCAAATCGGCTTGGCCTGGCACTTCTTGAAGCCACTAGAGGTGAGAAAAGATGCATTGAATTGAATCTACAGTAACTGAAGAGAAAGGATGAGCAGGAAAGAATTGAGTTGTTAACTTAATTGTTTTGAGTTTGAGTTTAGTTAAATTGGAGAGATGATGCTGAAGGTATAGAATTAACGTGTTGAACTGAGTTGAATTGTATCTACAGTAATTGAAGAGAAGAGATGAGATGAGGAAAAAATAATTGAGATGTTAATTGAATTGTTTTGAGTTTGAGTTGAATTAAATTGGAGAGATGATGTTAAAGGTATAGAATTAACATGTTGAACTGAGTTGAATTGAATTGAATCTACAGTAATTGAAGAGAAGAGATGAGATGAACAGAACATAATTGAGTTGTTAATTGAATTGTTTTGAGTTGAATTAAGTTGGAAAGATGATGCTGAAGGTATAGAATTAAAGTGTTGAACTGAGTTGAATTAAATCTATAGTAATTAAAGAGAAGACATGAGACACGAAATGACAATGACATGAGTTATCTTGAATTGAATTAAAGACAAAAAATGAACAGACCTGAGTTAATTTTATCAGAGTTAATTTCAAAGACAAGAGGAGAGATGATCAGAACTGATCTAAGTTGACCTGAATCAAAATGAGAAGATAAATTAGCTCAGCTGAACTGATTTGAATTGAATTTAAACAAAAACAAAAGAAAATATGAAAAGAATAGAGTTGAATAAAAAGACAAGAGACAAGACAAAAAATATTCAAAAGAAAGAGATAAGAATAGAATAGTACGAGAGAACTGAGTTGAGTTGAACTGAATCAGAGACAAGAGAAGAGATAAACAGAACTGAGTTGCAGTATGTTGAACTGTTTTAAGATGTGGGAACAGAAATGAGCTGAACTAAGCCAAGTTGATTTGAATCAAAGACAAGAAAATAGATGAAATGAACAAAGTTGAGTTAAGTTGAACTGAATTGAGATGAGAACAAAAATTTGCTGAACTAAGCTGAATTGAACTGAATCAAAGAAAAATGTGGAGATGAACGGAACTGAGTGGAACTGAATTAAAAACAAAAGAAGATATGAACAGAATTGAGCTGAGGTAAGTTGAACTGAATCAAGAGACAGACGAAAACAGAAATTCTGAAAAGAACCAAAGACAAACGAAGAGATGAACAGAACTGAGTTGAGGTTAGCTGAGTTTAACTGAAGTGAAGACAAGAAATGAGACAAGGAAACTAAATCAAAACAAAGAGTACAACAGGAATGAGTTGGATTGAAATGAATCAAAGACAAGAGATTAGCTGGAAAAATTTTCCTGTCTCAGTAAATGCCACTGCCAGTCCTCCATGATCTGATGTTACTCCAGACCTTCTGGTGTTGTTGTGATGGTTCTGGAACAAACTGCATCTACTAGCTTTTTTCTTATTTGATTATTTCTGGCCATGGCAAGCCATGGAGGTCTGCACTGATAAATATTTTGTCAGTGGTATTTTGAAGAGGGTCTGGGATCTGAGACACGCAGGCCTTGGCATGTGTGTGTATTATTTAAAGGCATCTGGCCTCAGAATGCACTGTCCGTGTTTATGTGTGTGCATGTACTAATTAGAGCAGTCTGCTCCCAGTGTGCACTTGTTTTCAGTGTTTTATGGTTAAACAACAGATCTGATGTTATTCAACGACAGATGAGAGGGGGAAAAGTGAGCTGGATGGGAGGAGAAAGAAAAATAGATACAGATAGAAAGCCCCTTGAACAGATGCATGGCATGTTGAGCACTCTGGATGAGTTAGGATGAGAGATCATTAAAGCAAATAAAAATTTTAATGGGAAGAATGTAAGTTCTTTTTTTAACATTTTGAACTTAAACGTTACATTATAAAAGGGACATTCTAAATTCTGATTGGATGAGCCATACTGGATGAGATGGGAATGTTAACTTTTATTTGAGGAAGAAATAGTTGTAATTTTTCTGATTATATATAAAGGAAACTAAAAAAAAAACAAAAAACATATTACCATACTTTATTCATTTTTTTTAATAAGATGCTACTGACAAAACTCACTACAGACATAAAAATCTTTATCTACATGTTGCCATATGAACAACTAGCCTGCTGATTTTAGTTTCATAGTCTTAAATACAACTTAATTCAGTTCTGTCATGACAACTCTCTGAGAGTTTAGCATGGTAATCATCTTGTAGCAGATCTATACAGGTGGAGCTGGGGAAGGTGGAGGGTTTCTGAAGTATGCTGCAACTGCTACAGCAACCACTAACAGAGTATTTGAATGTTGAGCAGCAAGCTCATTGGTTGCTGATGCGAAAAGAAACCAATCAGCTGTGCCATGTGAATAGTGATGTCTCATCAGACTGAGCTAGAACCTGACCTGCACCATCTAGAGTTTTATGACAAAAAATTGTATTAATATGTAAGCAGTATGTGTTTTATTCACTAAATAAGAGCCAGCTCATTGAAGAGTCATTTGTTATAGAATCGTTTGGACTAAACTGGTTTTGCTGTATGCATCTGATTCACGATTCATCATTATCACACTACATTGTAATTAATTATTAATTAGACTACATTTTTTTAAGCTATATGTTTTTGATTCCCAGCTCATAGAGTCATTTGATAAAGATTTGGTTGGACTACTTTGTTTGCGTTGTATGTGTTTGATTCACTAATAGCAGCAACTGATTAGAGTCGTTTGCAAGCGAATCGGTTGGATTACATTGGTTGTGCTATATGCAGTTGATTCGCTAAAAAGAGCCAGGTCGTAAGAATCTTTTGATTGAGGATCAGTTGATATTCACATAGAAATGTTGATCAGTGCACAGACATTGGAAGCTTAACTACATGTTTGACACATAAGAGCAACTCTCACTGGTTCTTATGCAACAAGCAAGCATATTTTGAAGGGATGGAACCAACATCCTTCTGGTTACTAGTCCTGAGTTTTAATAACTACACCACTATTGTGTCATAAATAGCCTGTTAATATTCACTTCTGAAAATACAGTAAATTAAGTGCAGCATTAAGTCAGTTTCTCTATACTGTAAATGTGATCTTATATATCGAGTTGAAGTCAGATACAAGACTTTAAAATTTAAATATCATGGTTTGCCTCATACAGATGGCACATGACAAGACAGCATGCATCTTTTATATGACAACACCTCTGCAATGATTGCTGCTACAAACCATAATACATTTCACTGAGGTTTGTCATTATGACTTGTTTTAAGGTTTGACAGCATGTCAGAAAGGTCCAGCACTGTGCGTGACGCTAAATGAAGATGTCTCTGAGCTATTTTCTGCCCACCTTTGGAAGTCTAACCTTAATTTTTCTCTCAGTTTCATATTTTTGAATCAGTGGGATGGATGGCAATCATAAATTGTAGTAAACAATTTCAGGCTGATCGTCTAAAAATGCAATTTCTTTTCCCCCGTCTGATCTTTAAATGACTCAGCCTCCCCATTTCTCATGCAGGCGGACGCCATTGTGTTGTGCGTTAAATGTTCAGCGCGTAAATGATTTGTGCGTAGTGTGTCAGCAGTCTTGTTCTGGGGACTTGATTGCTGGGTTCTGATTCAGGCAGATCGGACAAACGCAACCTCACAGCTTTATTGTTCTGACAGCACTGGCTTTTGTGACTTAGATCGCATGCTGATATGCAAAATGCATTCCAGGATCCATTAGGTGCAAATAACAACTAAAGCATATTTCTGACATTTTTATGTGCTCAGCGGGGATGGGTGATACAGCTAAAACAGTATCTAAATATTTTACCAAATAAAACGGCATATTTCTTTAATTTATTTTGCATATTCAATATATTGCCTAGTCCTAGAACTTACCACCCACTGAATACACATACAAATGCAAAAACGCACTCACGCATACTTACACCCACCTGTTCCTGTAAATTATTGAGCTCTCATAAGCATTTCTCAAGTCAGTGGACCAAACGGATTCAGACACAAATGGATAATAAACACACTTGCATACTCACAACCAAAGCCATCCACTTTAAAATGCTTACACAGGTGTGTTATCTCTTAAACAGCCATCTGTGAAATGAGACATCTCTCTCTCTCTCTCTCTCTCTCTCTCTCTCTCTCTCTCTCTCTCACACACACACACACACACATAAAATATAAACCAGATGAGGAGAGACAACCATCTTTCCTTCCAGCTGTTCCTTTCTTTGCTGCAGTTTCCCAGTGTTTATATCTTGACCTTAAGAACTGGAAAAGACATACATTCGTGTGCATACAGTGTGTGCAGTGTGTTTGTTTTTTCTAAACATGTCAATATATTCTGTGTTAATGCACGTTCATGTGTTTATAGCATTTTCATTTGACTATATTACTAACATGTACACTTTAGGTGCTAATATGTACTTTTAAAGTACTAATATGTACCTTTAAGGTACTAATATGTTTATAGTACAGGTGAAAGATTGAAAGTCAGTAATCAAAAATTACATCAATAATATTAATAACTGTAATAAATGTTTCTCGGGTATCAAATCAGCATATCAGAATGATTTATGAAGTATCATGTGACACTGAAGACTGACGTAATGACGGTGAAAATACAGCTTTGTCCTCACAGAAATAAATTACATGTTAACATTTTTCATATGTATTATGAAATGGCATGAATGAGGAATTAGATCTTTCTGTTTTCCTGTAATGTGTTATAACTAGTCAAATATTCTGCTTTCAGTCTGAAGGTCTTGCTACATGAGACTAACTGTTACATGACCCATTGTAACAGTTAAATCTTGTGTGTTTTAAATTTGCAAACTATTGTATAGAAAGCTTAGAAAAACATACCAGACTCTTAGCTCCATTTGCCCGAATTTATTTTAGACAAACTGAATTCTAATGTGATTTATCAGTGTACACTTGTTCCGTACGGCATTTGCAGTGCCCTTTAGACCTTTATGCTCTCTACAGTTTGGAATCTCACAGATGGTCCACTTCGCAGTGCACTATGGACATTTATGTGTTGAACTGCATATGTCTACACATTCAAATACATAAAAAAATACTTAAATAAAGCACATATGCCATCCATTTCAATAATAAAATATAATTTTGCTCGTCTTTTTTCCTTTCCAGTCCCAGATGTGGGTGGTGAAACTCAGACTTAATGAGATCTGGATGTCTTTTTTCTTTTCCTCTTTTCCACAGCTGTGCTGATCTCAAGGACATCCTCTCAGCCCTGTCCCTCTCCATTCCTCACCAGGGCCCCCAGGGGCCAAAACACTCTGCCTGCTGATGCTGGATGTTACAATCTGAGAAAGAAAAACAGCAGGGATGTGTATGACAAGCCTCACTTAATAAAACTGACAAGTGATTTCTTTTTGGCTGCTTTGCATACAGAGATTCTCTGCTGTATGCATTTGTGATGAATACCATTTTCAGTATTTAGCTTCACCCACGGTGGCACCTCAACGGAAGTCATTTTCTGATTTCTGGGTACCTTTAGAACAGCTTTAGAATAATAAATAAATATATATTAAATAATTTTGCTCCATTTTCTTCTTTTCGGGCTATTTCCAAATCAATCAACCAATCGATCGAACGAACGAACGAACGAATAAGCCAGAAATATGTATTGAATATATTATTAGCGTGTCATAATAGGCAGTGAGTTGGGAGGATATCAGATTGATTCATAGAGTAATTATTTCAGAGTAATTATTTCTAAAGGTGCATTTCTGCCTTAAGCCTTGTTAACAGTAGCTCTGTGGGTCCTGGCCTGATTAGCATACAGAGCTAAAGGTTATTTCGTCAATGAACACGGGCTATGCAATCCCTTGGGGTCTGAGGGAAATTAATTTCTGATATCCTGCATTCATTGACTTGTAGCCATAGGTTGATACAAAGAGGAAGAAGAGGGCGAAGAGAAAGAAATGGTGTCATATGAGATATAGTGTACTGTACATTGTTTGGTAGGCCCTGAAGTGTGTGCCTCTATAGAGAGACAAATGCAAAGGCAGGACCATTTTACCTGAACATTATATTTTAACACATATGACACATTTAAAATGTCCAAATGTCATTTCAAAAGCTAACAAATGATGTCGTTTTTAGTGAATGAATTCAGTATCATTCAAGTTCACCCAGTTCATTGAATCAGCTATGAACATTTTGCCATTTCTTTCTAATGTTTGCAAATTCATGGACATTTTGGTGACTTTCAATCAGTGGTGGGCAGTAACTAAGTATTTTTACTTTGTTACTATACTTAAGTACATTTGTCAAGTTTCTGTACTTCATCAAAGTTTTTTTCGAGTACTTTCATTTTTAATTCCAAAGCATAATATCATACATTTTACTCCATTTTAGTCCATAAAAACATATCATTCATTGATATTTACATTTAGTCATTTAGCAGATGCTTTTATCCAAAGCGACTTACAAATGATGACAATAGAAGCAATCAAAACCAACAAAAGAGTAACAATATGTAGGTGCTGTCCCAGATAGTCTAATGCAGTTCATGTAGCATGTTTTTATTCTATTCTAAAAAATAAAAAGAATAAAAAGTAGATGGAATAGAAATAGAATAGAGAGAGCTAGTGTTAGAGGGTCAAGTTATTATGATTGTTTATAATAAATAAAAAGAAAGCAAGTGGATAGATAGAAAAAGAATAGAGAATGTTAGAGGGTCAAATTCTTATTTATTTATTTATTTTTTAAATAAATAAAAAGTACATAGAGGAGAAATAGAATAGAGAGTGCTAGTGTTAGAGGGTCAAGTTTATATATATATGTAATAAATAAAAGAAAACAAGTAGATAGAATAGAAAAAGAATAGAGAATGTTAGAGGGTCAAGCTTTTTTTATGAATAAATAAATAAAGAGAAAACTAGCAGATGAAATAGAAATGGAATAGAGAGTGCTAGTGTTAGATGGAAGCGATGTGTCTGTAGCCATTTCTTGAAGATGGCAATTTCGAACTGAAGAAATTGCCACCCGAAATCGCAGCACCTGATTCAGGCTGATTCTTTCCAGTGAACCGGTTGAATCAGTTGAATCACACTGAATGATTAATTTGCAAATCAGATTTGATTACAGCAGTTCTTTTATTCAACAACTCACTGATTCATTGATCGAGAAACAAGATATCATCAGAGCTTGAATGTGAATACAACTGATGAAAAGTCAGTTACTAATGCTTAATTTTACTATTAATATTGTAAATGAAAAAAAATAGATTATGATTGTCAGTGAACTAAACCTACTGTAAAATGGTGAGCTGTTTAAGACCATTGAAATGCTTAAATGTGACCATGGACCACAAAACCAGTCTTAAGTGTCAATTTTTCAAAATTGAGATTTATACATCATCTAAAAGCTGAATAAATAAGCTTACCATTGATGTATGGTTTGTTAAGATCGGACAATATTTGGCCGAGATACAACTATTTGAAAATCTAGAATCTGAGGGTGCAAAAAAATCTAAATATTGAGAAAATCGCCTTTAAAGTTGTCCAAATGAAGTTCTTAGCAATGCATATTACAAATCAAAAATTAAGTTTTGATATATTTATGATAAATTTACAAAATATCTTCATAGAACATGATCTTTACTTAATGTCCTAATGATTTTTGGCATAAAAGAAAAATGGATAATTTTGACCCATACAATGTATTTTTGGTTATTGCTACAAATATACCCCAGCGACTAAAGACTGGTTTTGTGGTCCAGGGTCACAAATGTGGTTTCTCCAAACCAGTTCTGATGAACAAACAAACTCATCTATATCTTGGATGGCCTGAGGGTGAGTAAATTTTCAGCAAATCTTCATTTTGGGTGAACTATTCCTTTAAGAAATTATAAAGTGAGTAAATCAGCTGTCTGTCACTCTGAGAGGTTTCATTTTGTCCATCTGGTCAATGATTCGAGAGTCTTTTTTTGTTATCTTTCTCTTACTCTCTCACTGTTTTCCCCCTTCCTCCTCTTGCCCTGGTTTTTCTGTGATAACAAGGCAGTATTTTGTGATGAGTAATGTTCTGGCTTCGGTCCACTTGATCAATACAAGCTGACATTCACAAACAATGGAAAGCACTGTGGTCATTAAAACCATATGGATTATGTTTAAAGCACACAGACAGAGAGTGAGAATGGATGGGAGGGAAGGTGGAGATGGGAAATATTTCCACAGTGCTCACTTTGTCACCAAGGAGATGAGCGTTTGGCCTGAAAACAAAAGCTCATGAGGCTTTTTGACCTGTTACGATTTACGTCAGTCTTTGTCTCTCTGTTTGTCACTGAATTAAAACCAGGCGGATCAAGCTCATTTAATTGCTGTCATACCTTCTTCAGTTATTCAGAGCTTGAAGGCAGTTGCACTATGCTTTTAATAGCTTTCTGTATAAACATGCATAAGATGGACTTCTTTGACCAGTGCAAAGACCAATGCGTTTTTATGATGCTATGTCAAATAAAAAACATTTAAAATGTTAAAAATGTGTCTTGAAATCTACTAGCTTGCACAGGGTCTCAGTTCTGGAGTTGTAAATGCCATGTGACTGAGAGGCTGTAACCCCATATGATCCATCTCCTGTGAGATACTGTAGTTTAGTGTAGAGAAGATGGAAAGGTTTATGTTTCTTGAGCATTTGAACTCTTCTGTATCATTTGTCTTTGCCCACATGCAGGAAAGTAATTTAAAAAATGATGTGTTGGAAAATTGCATCAGAAATTGTCAGCATTTAGAGTGAGATTGATTCATGCGTTGATGAACTTGTTTGCATTGCTCATGTTGTTCATGATATGATCTATTATGCACGGCTACAGTTTGTAAATACTATTCACTCCAAGACTGACTTGTTGTCAAAACAGAATGTTATTTTATTTTTGTCAGCAATGTGTGTCATTTGTGATCAGATAAAAAGCCAGTTGTGTGGTCCTCTGATGACATTAGGATCCAGTGGTTAGTATGGATGCTATGACCAACAGTACACAACAGTTTTGTTATGTTGCAGCCTTATATTAAACCACTTTAAATTACTTTTTTTCCCACAACAATCTACACTCCACATACCATAATGACAAAGCAAATAACAAATTTATTTATGCAAATTTATTAAACATAAAAAACTTAAATGATTCCATTGCATAAGTATTCAAACCCTTATCTGGGCCAGTTGAAATTTAGCTCATGAGCATTCATATTGCTTGTAGATGTTACTATACTTTGAGTGAAGTTAACCTGTGTCAAATTAAATTGAATGGGTATGATTTGGAACGGCACACACATCTTAATAAAAGGTCTAACAGCTGAAAATGCATATCAGAGCAAAAACCAAGCCCTGAGGTCATAAGAACTGCCTGTAGAGCTCAGAAACAGGTTTGCATCAAGCCACACATCTGGGGAAGAGTTCAGAAAAAAATTATGCTGCATTGAAGGTTCACAGAATCATGTAGCCTTCATTATCCATAATGGAAGACGTTTGAAACAACTAGAACTCTTCCTTGAGCTGACCTCCTAGCCAAACTGAGCAACTGATGGCGAAGGGCCTTGTCTAGACTGGTGACCAAGATGCTGATGGTCACTCTATTTGAGCTCTATGATCATATATGCAGATGGGAGAAACCTACAGAAGGACAAACATCACTGCAACACTCCACCGATCTGGCCTTTATGTCAGTGTGGCCAGACCTAATCTTCTCAGTGAAGACAAACAAAAACCCTTGGAATTTGCAAAAAAGCACCTAAAGGACCCTCAGACTCTGAGAAACAATATTCTCTGGTTTGATGAACCTCAATTCCAAACATCATGTTTGAAGAAAACCAGCTCTCTCATCACCTGCAGAGTACCATCCCAAAAGTAAAGTGTGGTGGTAGTATCCTCATGCTGTGGGGCTGTTTTTAGCAGCAGGAACTGAGGGACTCATCAGAGTAGAAGACAAGCTCAGTGCACCAAAATATAGAAATAGCTTTAATGAAAACCCAGTCCAGAGCATTCGGAACCTCAGACTGGGAAGAAGGTTCACCTTCCAGCAGGACAATGACCCTAAACACACAGCAAGAGTGGCTTATAGATAACTCTGTGAATGTCCTTGAGTGGCTCAGCCACAGCCTGGCCTTGAACCCAATCAAATATTTCTGGAGAAACCTGCGCATCTGCCCCATCCAACCCGACAGAGCTTGAAAGGTGAACAGGTGAGGTGAAGAATGGCAGATAATTGCCAAATGCTGATGAGCAAAGCTTGTCGTATCATACAAAAAAGACTTGAGGCTATAAAGGTGCTTCAGCTAAGTACTGAGTTAAAGATTTGAACACTTATGCAAAATACTTATTTCAGATTTTTTATTTTTTATAAATTTACAAAGTTGTGACAGTTCTGTTTTTACTATGCCATTATGGTGTATGTGTAGATTGATGTGGAAAAAAGCAATTTTAATGCAGTTTAACATACCGCTGCAACATAGCAAAATACAAAATGAAAGGGGTTTGAATATTTCTGCAAGGTACCTCATATAGTAAGGTGTTTGTTTGTTTGTTTGTTTTGGTGGGGTGGGGGTCACTGACAATTGAACATACTGATTAAGTAATAAACTAACATTATTAGAACAGAAGACAAGACAAAAGAAAAAAAACATGTACTCTATAAAGTTCAGGTAAGTGTGAAAGACGTAGAAAAATACTGAAAGTATAGTGAGAGAGTGATGGGATCGCCATGACAACTCCCCTTCACATTGACGTAATTAGCCTGCCTGGCATGCAAAAAAAAAAAAAAAAAAAAAAAACACACACAGGAATGCACAACATTAACTCCTTCAGACAGCACTTTTCATATGATTTGTATGAAAAAGTATGAAGCACCTTCCCAAAACTAACCCTTAGTTGGGATCAGATTGTACAAAAATGTACAAATGGAAATGTACAAATTGGCAGCAAATCAAAATATTTAAAAATGGCATTAATCTGTGTTGTACAAATCTTTTTAAATGTCCATTTTTTAAAGTTTTACATTAAATTTAGTTTATAATGAGAAATATGTATTTAACCCCCGGTTTCACAGACAAGACTTAAGCCTAATCACAGACTGTAATTCATGTCTGAGATGTTTTATCCGAAATAAACTTGCATCTTAAAATTGCCATTGTTTTGTTTCAAGATGTGTGTGTGTGTGTGTGTGTGTGTGTGTGTGTGTGTGTGTGTGTGTGTGTGTGTGTGTGTGTGTGTTTGTTTGTTTTTTAAGGCATGCTTATAAAATCTACTTGTCCTAATTGAACTATGGCCTAATCCTGGCTTAATCTAAGCCCTGTCTGTGAAACCAGGCCATAGTCATTAAATACTAACTTGTTTATCTCTGAAGCTCACTTGAATTTGTTCTGTGTCATTAGGTGTGACATTATGGTGCATTTGAAGCTTGTCTGAAACCAGTTTCCTTTGGTGGTTTTCAAGTGCAGGCTGGACAGTAGTCTTTGGATTCAGACACAGCCCTTATTTGCTTCAGTCAATGAAACAAAACTAAAAAGTTAAGTGTATTTGAAAGAAAGATGTAGAGGGAGAGAGAGAGATGTTAAAGCCTCTTTCTTTTGTGTGTCTCTATTGCCCTTCATAAATATTATACATCCTTTGCATTGTAAATTTCTAATGAGGACTGCCGTGTTCACTGCCATGTCAAATAGTAGGTTTTTAGCTCCGCCTGTCCACTGGCAGATTATGAATAATTGATTAGTATGATAATTAATCTGCATGGAAGTCACTAGGGAGGCGGACCTGTCCAAGACAGACAGGTGAACTTGTGTGAATGCAGTGCTGGATGTTCATTTTAGCACACTTAACACAATGAGCAGCCATTCTGAGTAGACACCATTTAGTATAAAGTCAAATTTGCTAAAGTCATTGTTTAGACCAAAGGTCTGCAGCACAGGGTTCTTGTTATACTATTGTTGATAAACATTTTTTGTGTGTGTGTGAAAAATGAATGAAAATATATGCTAAACAATATGTTATCTTCATCCAACATTAAAAAGCTAAAGTTTAGGTAATTCATTTTCATGAATTTCAAAGATTTTTATTTTGAGCCTTATTCGTATGAGCAAAATGAAGATCTTAGGGAGTTGAAATATTAACTATACAGTGCTAGACTCTGTGTGAGTGTGTGTGTGAGTGGACAGTTGTGGTTTAGTGGAAGTGGTGTTTCAGTGTCGAGATTGCGCCAAAAGTGTGTGTGTATGTGTGTGTTTGGTTTGTAAGTGGTTATTATTCAAGCATTTATTTACTGACAGGCACCCGCTGCCATGAATATTTCATATTTGATGTACAGCACGATTCCATCTGATAAAAACGACTGATTAAAAAGAAAGAAAATCAATAAGACCCTGATGGGCGAGAGCGGTGGAACGATAGAGTGTTAAGCCACGGAAGACGATCCTCTCTTCTAGTGCTGAGGAGTATGAAATCTCATCAGACAAGCTTACTTCTGTCAAGGTCAAACACAAACGGGCTCCCAGCTCTTGTTTGCCGTTGTTTTTCCATCTTTCTTTCTGTCTCTCTCTCTCTGTTGGTTGAAAGTTTTATTTTGTTATGCTGTAATTTGACAGGTTTGTGTTGTCTGACACACTGTGATGTGTCTTCGAGCTCCCCTGTCTTCTTTTTGTGGGACAACAGCATGATGGACGGCCTTTTTCTGTCTTCTTTTTCCCTTGGTTTTCTAAGATTTCGTTAAAGCATTTCTGTTCCTTTGGTGATTGTTGAAGTCAAGAACAAAATGTTTGCGATTTTTCAAAATACCATCTGCAAGTTGTTAAAGCAATAGTTCACCAACAACTGAAAATTCTGTCATTTACTCACCTTTATCTTGATACAAACCTGTATGACTCATTGCAATTACAACGAACAGGAGCTTTTAAGCTTCAGAAAGGGCACAAAAGAATCATAAAAGTATCATAATAGTCGTTCATATCACTTATGCGCTGTGTCTTATGACACCATTCAATAGCTTTGTGTGATAAACCAAAATATATGCCATTATTCACTGATAATCTTCCCCTCAAATGAGCTGTGATTGGATCATTTAGTTGAAAGTCGAAAACTGAATCAATACAATACGTGAACCTGCCAGCCCAATCTCACGGCAATTCGTACATATTTTACGAGGTGGCTAATTCGTACGAATTTGTACGACCTCACTCGTACAAATTCATATGATTTTTGCCAAATTGTACGTATTTTACGATTTGCCAATTCGTATGAATTTGTACGAATGACCTACACCTAACCCCGCCCCTAAACCTACCTGTCACTGGAGTTTAGACAAATCGTACTAAATCGTACGAGTGAGGTCGTACGAATTAGCCACCTCGTAAAATACGTACGAACTGCTATGAGATAGCGTTGGAACCTACATAAGACAAGTGCTTTGAAAGATGTATGGATGGATAGATAGATTATGTTGCATTAAATCAGCTCTGATGTTATGACTTGTCTCTAATCAAGGATGATCTGCTGATTTTCCACCTTCAAGAATATCTGGGTGGAGGAAAATAACATAAACAATATCATTGTGTAACATTCATGATACAATATGTTTTGTTAGCATGAGTGATAGCAACGGTGAACCCCTGCTGAGGTGATGGGATGTGGTCCATCTTGTTATGCTTATTAACTAGAAATACGGATCATTATGAGAGTCTCGTATAAATTTTACAACCTAAGTATCAGTTGGGCGGAAACGGGCTTGCACAACTGTGTTTTATTTACTACACGTGTGTTTAAAAAAGCGCACTGTGATTTGAACAAAAGTGAAATGCACAGGAAGATGTCACAGCAGTTTACACAGAGAGAGTAGACGTATACTAGAAGAATACTAGAAGAAATTAAATGTAAAAAAAAAAAAAAAAAATAGTAAATAGAATAAATAAAATTTTATTTTATTTATTTAATGCCCAAATATTTTTGCACTACTAGTTTTTACGAACAGAACTGCAATAATAACTGTTTTCAGACAGGTTTCCTAAACACTCCCCCTGCCTTCCATTGATCTAAGAACAGGCAGTAACACTTTACTTAAGGCTTTTATGAATAATGCATCATAAAAGTACTTTTAATGCAATAATTATGTCTTGTAATACACGTTATAATGCATTCTACAATCTCATGAATAATTGCAACCACAGTTAATACATTATAACACTTATCAAATCATTGTTGTGCATTTTAATTATGCATTTTAAATTTGGTTATAATTATTCACAACAAGATAATGTATTACAATGCACATTATGAATAATTATGATGGATTATACCCTTTAATAACCCTTTATAATGCATTATACATATAAGCTTTAAGTAAAGTGTTACCGTAATAGCTAGCTCTGCCCTGAACTCACACCATTGGCTGATGCCATGCTACTGGGTCAGGGTGGTTGGGATGCTCAAAGAAAGAAAGTAGTGTTTACTGAGGTATCAGCCTGCGAATAGCTTACTTATAGTTGACTTTGCATAATAAACTGGGATTGAAATAAGTATTTTAACATCCAAAAATACATTTAAAGCTCTAAGTAGTTGAATAAGGAGAGGAAATTTTAAACAAAGGAGAGATGATATGGTTCACACAATTCTTCTAAACTTTCAGATGGTCTCTAAATCACAAATCAATCTAAAATGAACTCAGACATAAAAAGAAAAGATCTGTTTCTGAAAAGAACAGTGAAGAAGAACAAAAGGCAAGAGACACAGTATTAAAAACCAGCAGAGCAAGGAGATGTAGGAACATGTTCACAGAGCTGTGTGGTTTAGGAGGTCAAGTGTTTCTCTTGTTGCCATTTTTTCTTTTTGTTTAAAGAAATAGTTCACCCATAAATGAAATTTTTGTCATCATTTATTCACCCTCATACTGTTCCAAATCCATATGACTTCATTTCTTTAGTGAAACACAAAAGGCCATATATATTGTAGAATGTGCTGGTCTTGCTTTTCAACAAACTTACATTCAACTGGAACTTCCATGGTTCAGAAAGGATGCAAAACACCATATAAGTATGTGAAAGTAGTATTTTAAGTCTTATGAATAAATTAAATTATAAGCTCTGTGTGAGGAACAGACCAAAATTTGGTACAAAGTCGTTACTCATTGGAAAATCTTAACTTTCGCATAAACTCTCCTTAGCACATTATTGAGGCTTCTAATGAGAGAAGTGGTGATGGTCAGTTATTGCAAGAATCCTTTTTGAGCTTTGAAAGCTCTTTTCAGCATTAATTGTAATGAAATGGAAAACAACCTGTTCTTTGGATTCTGGATCACAGACAAGTCATACTAGTTATAAACAAGTAAGTGAGTAAATGGTGACTGCATTATTCCTTGAAAAAGTCTCTGAAAAGTAATTCTTATGGAAATAAAGGAGATGAAGACTGAGATACTTTTGAATTTTTTGCCAACATGACCTCACAAATTATAAACTATGACAAGAATGGAAAGTGGAAGGATTGTTTCACTTTGCTAGCAGGAAATTTTAAAGACCTCTTCACCGCCGCAAGGTCTTCTTTTCTTTTTCCTTTTCTTATTTATAGTCAAGTACAAAGAATGAGGTGCCAGCATCTTGACATCATTCTCTAACCCTGCCATGTATAACAGATTTTAGTAAAAGAGCAGTTCTTTTGTTGGAGACTCTTGAGGAGCGTACAGTGTGAGTGTGATACAGATGAGTTCATGTAAGTGCTGCAATTTAGCCATCTGCTTGGCGACAAGTAGGAAGTTCCTTTTTGTCAGTGTAATTGTACGATTGGTCTTTTTAGTTCCTTCTTGTTAACTGTAGAAACTCTTCATCTCATTTCATACAGGAATAAAGCATTTAAAACAGGCAGAATGATATGACTTGTTGCATTCTACTGCATTGGGTTAATTGTGGAAGTCAATGGAAGAAATTAAACGCCCAATATGGTGTTTCCATATCTCACCATGGAAATAGCCATAAAGTGTATGGTGTTGTGAAACTTGCATTCATCCTTTGCTCTACACTACACATGCACATTGTCTGGTCCAAACTTACATATATGATTTTTTAGCCTTGTTTGAGGGAAAGAAACAAAGAAAGTTATGATACTGTTAATGCCAGATGTTAACTTATTGAAATACGTTACTGAAGTGTGAGTTTGGCAAGTTGTTTCTGAGATGTTGGCATTTCCCTGTTCATTTAGATAGCAGATGTATACTTACACTGAACATAGCTGCCTGAGTGCACTTCCAAGATGGTCACTGAGTGAACTGAATTGCTTTTGGATGGATGGATGGATGCTGGTTTGTCCTGACCGCATGAATATATGCTGCACAAGTTCCATTGTTTTCCTGAAACCATATTTCCAACAATCATTCGAAAACAGTATTGCAAGCTTGTGTATATTTTAGCATGTCAACAACTAGCATTGTTTTTGAAGAGTGTGCATGTGCATAAATGCATAAGGGAACCCCAGAGTATGACATAAGAGTGAACTATGACAAAAATACTGTAGTGAACTAGTTCTCAGAAGCCATGTTCTTTAGAGCGCATCTCTGAGAAATTACATTAGTAGATCTTAATTAGAAGAAGTTCTCTACCACAAACTCAACAACCTGCGTGTAACATAATTAATGGCTAGATTCATTCATCAATGAATCAGTATTACCAATGCAGCACTTACCAGCATAGGTCCAGGCTTGTCTTTTCATGCAGGGTTAAGAGAATATATGCTTGAAATAACTCAAACAGTAGAGCATGGTGCTAGCAACGCCAAAGTCCTGGGTTTGATTCCCAGCTAACAAATTAACTTCAAATATGTGATTCTGGGCCACAAAACCAGTCATAAGGGTCCATTTTTTGAAATTGAGATTTATACATAATCTGAAAGCTGAATAAATAAGCTTTCCATTGATGTGTGTTTTGTTAGGACAATATTTGGCTGAGATACAACTATTTGAACATCTGGAATCTGAGGGTGCAAAAAATCAAAATATTGAGAAAACTGTCTTTAAAGTTGTCCAAATGAAGTTCTTAGCAATGCATAATTTTTGATTAGTAATAAGTTTTGATATATTTACGAAAGGAAATTTACAAAATATCTTCATGGAACATGATCTTTAGTTAATATCCTAATGATTTTTGACATAAAAGAAAAATCGATTATTTTGATCCATACAATGTATTGTTGACTATTGTTACAAATATACCCGTGCTACTTAAGACTGCTTTTGTGGTTCAGGGTCACATATGTCTACATTGAATGCAGTGTAAATCACTTTGTGTCTGCAAGATTCATGAACATAAATGAATTCTTAGGTTGCAGCGAGTGGAACAGTCAAAGTTGCCAGATTGGATCTGTAGAGAGGACGTATAGCAGCGGCAGCTTTTTCCCATGGTGTGTGTGAGTTCTCAAGGGAAAACACACAGAGAGGACTGTCCCTTGGGCAGGTGGAGGAGTTGGCAAAATGGTCAGAGGATCAAACTGTAATGTTTGCCCCAGCCAATCAGTAAAGGGCAGATGGTGCCCATAATGGCAGAAAAACCTGAAGAGAGAATGGCTGTCTCTTATTCCACTCCCTATAAAATTAATCTGTATATTGCTAACATGAATCCAGATACTAGAAAGAAAGCCTTGATCCATTAAACATATGGACAAGAATGATTCAATTACCTGCAACATAATAACAAGGCTGCATACTGAAGCAGTCAACCTCATTGCTCTACACCAGTGGTTCTCAACCACATTCCTAGAGCCTGCCGAACACTGTACATTTTGTCTGACACAGCCATTTCAGGTCTTGGAATCTCTATACGAGCTGATGACCCGAATGAGGTGTGTTTGATTAAAGAAACATGCAAAATGAGCAGTGTTGGGCTTCAGGAACATGATGGGGAAGCACTGCTCTACACTATGATGACTGTCAATCTAGGAATGTCTCGGCATTTTCTACATTGATATTTTGGTGAAAAATCTGCAGAATTTTGTTGAATGGATTTAAATACGGTATAAAGTGTACAGTTTCTTATTGGTAGATGATGGACCTTTCAATTCTGTTCCATTTTGTTCCATATTTTATTTAATAGTTCCATTATGAATTGTGCTCCCGTCCTTTGATTCTGATGACTTGAGAAGCCAAAGATTAGAAGACATTTTATGTTGTAGTTGAGGCTGACTGGTTTACACCATGCATTTGGGGAATTTTTATTACAATAGTAATAATAAACTAGAAAGTGGTTTGAGGTAGATTTTGCTATAAAATCTGTATTCTAGCTAGCACATCCAGTAACAAAGAGTAAAGGCCCATTTACACCAAATTTGAACAATAACGATAACTATAAAGTTGTAAAAAATCATTCTAATTCTATGAGAATTAGGAAAACAACTCAACAACTAGAACAATAATGACATGGAGGAATAATATCAGTGGAATCATTTTCAGAACAACTTTTTTCCAGCTTTTGAAGCCAATAAGAACCAATCCTCACTCATTAATTTAACATACCTGCATGATATTACTGCGCACATGCTCATAATAAACAGAACATTGTTGTTTGTTTTTTTCTGAACAGGCTTTTCTGATCTATGACCTTCAATGAGGACAAATTTAATGTTCATTTTCAAGAGAGTTAAACTTCTCCTGTTGTTTTTTTTTTCTACAAAAGAACATCTGTTCATGCCTTCTGCTTTCTTTCTTTCCCTCTCTTTCTCTATATCTTATTATAGTGGTAACTGTCAGTATTTATAGTTGTTCTTAGAGAAAGATGTCAGCGCTTTTAAAGCTCAGCAAGTGAGTCAGTATGAGAGAGAGAAGTAGAGTGTACAGCAGGTGGTGTTAAAGAAGAGACGTGCAGAGAAATGACAGAAAAAAAAAAGAAGGAAGTACCTTTCAGTGAATTCAGTCAGAGACAATCCTACATCTACCCATCAGAACTAAATTATTATTTCTTACGCTAAATTATTAATGCCTAATGTCCTGTTAAAAATATAATTTCTGTATCGTCAGTTGCACTCAACTATGGAAGCCCGTTTCCGCCACTGAATAAAAAAATAAAAAAAGGTTATTGTGACTTTTTATCTCACAATTCTGACTTTTTTTATCATAATTGTGAGATATAAACTCGCAATTGCAAGTTATAAAGTCAGAATTACGAGATATAAAGTCGCAATTATGAGAAATAAAGTCAGAATTGCGACTTTATGTCTCGGAATTCTGACTTTATAACTAACAATTGTGTGATATAAAGTCGCAATTCTGACTTTTTTTCTCAGAATTGTGAGATATAAACTCGCAATTGTGAGTTATAAAGTCCAGTTTTGAGGGGGAGAAAAAAACTGATATGTTCTCAGAATTGCGACTTTATATCTCACAATTCGGACTTTATAACTCGCAATTAAAAGTTTATATCACGCAAATCTGACTTTTGTTCTCGTAATTGCGTCTTTATATCTCGCAATTCTGACTTTATAATTCACAATTGCGAGTTTCTATCACGCAATTCTGACTTTTTTTCTCGTAATTGCAACTTTATATCTCACAGTTCTTACTTTATAACTCGCAATTGCGTAATTCTGACTTTAAAAATTGCAGTTGTGAGTTTATATGTCACAATTCTGAGAAAAAAAAAGTTAGAATTGCGAGTTTGTATCACGCAATTCTGAGAAAAAAAGGCAGAATTGTGAGATAAAAAGTTGCAATAAAAAAAGGTTTGTTTTTTTTTTTGTTTTTTTTTTA
>JAFVLL020023010.1:0-23632 GCA_021397915.2 Tor tambroides | reverse complement strand
ACTGCTCTGGAACAGTGTTGTAAATGCAACTTAACCACTGATTTCTAGTTGTGTCCTCTTTTGGAAGCCCAAACAAAGTACTTTCGCTTTCACAAGGAAACAAAGCGTCTCCAGGACATGGCGCCGGCAGCAGCAACAATACTACAGCAAGAATAATAGTTCCGCCCTCTTTCACTGCTTGTACGTTTGGGCGGTGTTATGAAAATCTCCCCACATCGTGACGTAGACGTGGGGGCGTGTTTGAACGAGCTGTTTTAGGGGGGCGTGGCAGAGTCTTAACTTTGATAAAGAATATCTCTTTGGTTTTGAGACTTTAGTCTTTGCAACTTCAGGGATCTTATCTATGCACAAACAGCTTGTAACACTCCAAAGAGAAAGGAAAACTTGAAATCGCATCATATGACTCCTTTAAAATTAAATTTCACTATGTTTGATAATTTATTGTCTAATGCATTGACATACATTTTTAGCTGTCTTAAAGGGGGATCACTAACAAGATGGGCTTTTAATAAAACTGGGCTATGCAGTAGAAACTGAAAAAATGAAATTGATGCTACATGACTAGAGAAACCAAAAAAAGGGCCGCAGCATTCTCTTTTTTCCACTCATAATGCACTTTTAAATTTTGGCATGCACTCCCTTGTCAATCCAACAAAATGTGGAAACAAATGCGGAAGTTCAATCTGTAGTTTTAACAAAAGCCCAGGGCTGTCAAAAGACCACCGGATAACCCAAAATTATGTGTTTTGCATAATCTTGCTGACTTTTTCTGACAAATAAACTAGAATATGTGGGTGCAGGTAAGACAGATAAAGAGTGCACATTGTTTGTTTACATATACTTCCTACATTGTAACAATGCAAAGCTGGATGAATGTATTTCTGAATAGATTAGTCAAAACAAAAGGCATGAGCTATTTTTATTTTTTAACAATGAAATGTAATGACTGGTCTTTTCACAGTTGGATATTGATGGGCAGTTTGATTCTCTAATCATGCTGCTTTCACCACGACAAGTCCACCTCTTACTGGACCTGTTTGGGGTTTTCTCTAGCTCAGGTGACAATTTGTTCTATTCATATTTGATTTTCCCGTGTGGTTTCCTCATTAAATAAAGTCGGTGATAAATGGTTTCCAGTGAATGTGACGACTGCTTATATTATATTGCCTATATACAGCTGGACAGGAGTGGTCTGCTATAGGAAAGGATAGGAAGAGTCGGCCCATGCAGCAGGAGGATGAGTACCGCCTCCACATGGAGCTCAACCGTTGCCTGAAGAAAGACACCATAACAGGTGCCACTGACCAGGAAGTGTTTAAAAGCCAGACCACCAGAACGGTGTCCAGTAGAGGTTAGTTCAGCACAGCATATCTTTTAATTCTACATTCTGTTTTTGGATCTCTAAATACATATTTAATTTGTTTCTTGTTTGGACAGAGGATGTCTTTTTCTCCATGGCTGATATGGACATGTCACACAGCCTATCATCTTTGCCTCCTCTTGGGGATCCACCCACTGTGGATCTAGATTTGTCTGTAAATAGCAACTATTCCGCCTCCCAGGGGGAGTCGCCATCTGGAAATGTAGCCGTAAGTCAGCAGCTCTCACTTTAACATTGAACTCTGTTTTTCATAATTAGTGTTAAATGATCGATTATGTCACCATTCTTTGGCTCATTCAGATATTAAGTGCAAAACATTTTGACACATTCCCTAGACGGTGTGGGATGAGTACATGGATGTTCCTAGACAGACGGAGAAGCAGACAAATGAGATGCCACAGCTTTCCAGAGATTCTCATCTTACCCACAAGTTGCTCCAGCAGACATGTATGTCCAGTTATCAGCTTTGATTTATGGTAATTGTTGACCCTTATGACTATATTTAATCAGTAATAACTCTACCCTATGTGTGATCTTTAGCTCACCAATCTAAAGGCCACTGTGATGAGTTCAGGCCTGAGCTGGTTCTCAGGCTCACAGTGGGCAGTCTCTGCCTGTCTGTGCTCCATATTGACCCCCTCCCACCTTCAGACTCCTCCCGCAGCCATCTCGCACCAATGGCTTCAGAGTTTTTTCGTATTCTGTCTGTAAATCAACTCCCTGCTGGGAGTTTCCTGCAATCACGAACTGTCTTTGATGAAGCCTGTCCACATGATCATCTCAGGTAAGCGTTCACTTAAATACATAATATTATAGGAATGTTTGTTTAATATTTTGTTATCAGCCTTCTTTCAAATATCGATAATTACATTAAGTCTGAAGTCCATCCTGAGACAATTTCAGGACAGTGGTCAGAGAAACATTCTTTAGTTGAATGGCTGATGTCGAATGTCAGAGATGAGAGAGAGGTGGGAAAGCAATAACTTTGCAATCAGTCCTTAATGTCGTTAATGTGCTCCATTGACTGGGAAAACTGAATCTTTTAACTCGTTTAATGGAAATTTAAACCTGTGGTTTAACAATGAACGCAAAAGATAGTCACATCCTTAGGTGAGCATTTACAAAGAGGAAAAAAAGACCTAAGACAGAGCCTTGTGGAACTCCATACTTAACCTATGCTTATTGGAGTATGTTTTTTTTTTTTTTTTTTTTTTTGTATTTTAAAGTGCCACTGAAGACAACAGAATATGTAAAATGCATTTTTCTTTATCTTCAGGTTCATTGGTCAGGGATTAAAGGTGACATACGAGCATTGTCAAGGCTCCAGTGTGCGTACGTTAAACACGGATCTCTCTCTGAGCCAGATGGAGCTTTTGGAATGCCTGTACTCCACTGACAGTCACACTACACAGAGTGGAGCCCAGTACACAGAGGTTTTTTTTTTTTTTTTTTTGTCTGTTAGCAAACATTATATGTTCACAGAATAGTTCACTTACATGATCTTTGTCTCTTGTCAAACATTAGCTTCTTACTTTCGATGTCTCAGCCAGTAGTGATTCTCCTCCTCCTATATGCCTACATTTACTCTACAAATTAACAGAACGCAGAGGCCCGCAGGTAACTTCCTGAAATATTGCTACAGTGTCTTGCATGGTGCTGATGAGAATACTAATGATTATGTCCTTGAATGGACCATCTATATGATGTTTTACTAGTTGATTTTTAACCTTTATACTTCAAATAATTTTAATCGCTTGTAAACATGATTCAATATTATTTTTTTCACCAGGGCGGGCAGGTACGTCTAAGTACTATACCTCGTAGGGCAGAATTGCAGGTGGAGCTGGGTAAAGTGCGCTCAGAGTGTGACGTCAGCATTGTGGACAGGCTCAACTCTCTGCTCCAGCCTCAGAAACTGGTTACCACAGAGATGATGGCATCTCACATGTACACCTCCTACAGTAAACACGTCAGTCTGGTGAGAAACATTAGAGACTATTTCTCTGTACTTAATTTATTTTCATTTATTTAATGTCACTTTGCGTCTTGTTTTTTTTTTTTCTTTTTTTTTTTTTTCTTTTTTTTTTTTTTCACAAGCACAAGGCCTTCGCAGAGGTCTTCCTGGATGATAGTCGTACCCCAGCACACTGCCATGTGTCTGTGTCAATAAATGCACCTCTACTGGTGCTAGTGGTGCGGTTTCCGATCCCAGACCTGCGTTCAGATCAGGAGCGGGGCCCCTGGTTTAAGAAGTCCCTGCAGAAAGAGCTGCTGCAGCTGGAGCTGGAGGATCTGGAGCTCAAGACAGAGTTCACTGGAGGAAACTCATCAGAGCAGACTAAGATGGAGCTCACTTTCAAAGAGCTCAAAGGTACTAATTTATAGACGGAGTCATCCTGACCAAGGCATAAAAATAATGTTGCATCTTTGCATTTTCAGTTAATTCTAAGAGACGAGGAAACAAGCTGTTTTAAATGAGTTTTGAATGTTCCTCTGCAGTCACCCCCCATATAGAGGATGATAAAAATAGTAAACCATATTTAATGCAAATTAGATTTGCATTTCCTGAAGGTTTCTGTATAGTTTTATGTTTTTTGTGGTCTGTGCAGAAGAATTGACACAAGCATGACTGTCTTTACAGTATAATGGCACCAATGGATTATTCAGTAGATGCCAGAAAGATGATATGCAAATATTACAGTTGTTATATATTGCAGATATTTTAATTAGATTTCTAAGCAAAGCTTTTGACTTTTTAAACATTTGCATTTTTATACACAGTTAATCATACAGTATGTTTTCTGTTACACTAGGATCATTCCAAGAAGATAAAGATCACCCTGCAGCGAGGTTCTTACGAGTAGCTAACACCATGGAGGAGGACATGACATCTTCCGACTGTGGCAAATTTGACTGGCCCAGGTGTGATGTATTCTCTGTATCCTGTTTTTTTTTGTTTATGGCCATTCTATGGATCTTTACTGATAAAATGAATCCAGATACAAAAACTAAAATATGTTCTTCTTGATACCCGTTCAGAGTGGTTCTGAAGGTGAACCCCATGGCTGTGCGCTCCATCTTGGAGCGTGTGACAGCTGAGGAAGAGGAGGAAGAAGCGGACGGTCACTCACAAGAGGAAGAGGAGGAAGAAGGAGCCGCCCACTCCCTGAAGGATGTGTGTGATTTTGGAAAACCTGAGCCATCCCCCTTTTCCTCACGGCGTGTCATGTATGAGAATGAGGAGGTACAGAGGTTTTCATTTTCTCATAAATTGAGTGACTGTTATTAATTATGAATAATTATTAAATATGGGTAATAACTTTACACCTAATGCAGATGGTCATCCCAGGAGATGTGGTGGAGATGACGGAATTCCAGGAGAAATCCATGAGCAACTCCCGCTATATCCTTGAGCTGTTTTTCCCCAATGTCCAGCTCTCTTTGCCCAATAAAGGCTTTTATGAAAAACTACACAACAGGTAATTATTAATGCATGAAAAATCTTTAAAATCACAGTTTATAAATCTACATCAGCAAAACTTCATATTCATGTTCTTTTGGGTTTCTTCTGTAATGTGCTCGTTTTGTTTTGTTTTTTGTTTTTTTCCAGGATTAATAATGACCTGCTACTATGGGAGCCCACTGCTCCATCTCCAGTAGAGACAGTGGAGAACATCCCATATGGGGTGGGTCTGTCTGTAGCCAGTCAACTCATTAACACCTACAGTAAAGACAGCTTCAGCCAGTTCAGATCTACTGGCCCTGACGGTAAAGAACATTTCCTTTTCTACTCACTTAAATATTTAATATCAGACTAGAAACTCCTGCCAGAACTCCAGTTTGGAAAGATGTTCTCATGTATTCATTTCTTTTGACATCCTGTGTCTGTTGGTCTTTTCTTCTGATTTCTTCCCATTATGTGTGTGAAGAGGAAGAAAGTGGTTCTGAGGAGGAAATTCTACAATATTACACTCCTGCTGAACTGGGCTACAGGAATAGAAGGAAGAAAAGGAGTAAGATGCAGCCTAAGAACTCTCAGAGCCTCTTTTCCATCATCCTGTCTGTTAACCACGGCCTGCTGGCTCTGCACACACAGCTAAAGGTATTACATCAGTATTGCAAAGAGAGTGCTTTAATACTGAGTCGTTATGTAGCCAAGTAGTGGTTACATAGTCTTATGTAATGAATGCCAATACTTCCAGCAGGATGATAATAGTGCGTTACCAAAAAAACACGGTGAATTCTGGATGGAGGTGAAAAATGGGACACTGTTTGGTGTGACACAGCACGAAGGCTACAAAGACCAGCATTATGTCTGCTTCCACACATCTCAGGCCTGCCTCTATCACCATGGTAAACAAAAACTTGTTTTTGATGTATTGCCTGTTATTTTTCAGTTAAATTATATGATGCTCTGTATAGATTTCTGGTTATTTTATTGTTAAACGCATATATGCACATCTTTATATTTTATTTCTTATGATTTTTAAAGCTCATATCTAAGTTTAATATGCACGTCTGGTGTTTTTTTTTTTTTTTGTTTTCATAACATCATGGTGTATTTAATTTCTCAGGCACAGTGGATGGAGATGCCCCAGAGTGGAGTGTTAATCTGCCCTGCAGAACACGTCCTCATTGGCTGGAGCCTGTGATGTATGCGTCTGAATCTGCCCCAGAAAGGGCGTCTCCCTCTGAAGGGCTCAGTTTGGAGCCCCACAGCATGCTGTCTGTTGCTGTTAAAATTTCCTCCCACAACACAGAGCGCAATGTCAAGGTAAACCAAATAATTTCCATAGATGCACGCTGTTTAAAACAATATAATCTACCATTTAAAACTTTGTATCTGTAATTAATACTTCTATTTGGGATGCATTAAATTGATCCTGATCTTTTGAACTCTGTATTCATCAAAGAATCCTGAAAAAAATATTAATAGGCACAACTGTTTTCAAAATGCTAATAATAAGAAATGTTTTCTGAGCAAAGCAGCCGATTAGAATGATTTCTAAAGGATCACGTGACACTGAAGACTGGAGTCATGATAATATAGATTTGCCATGGTTGGAATGAATTATGTTTTTAAATGTTAAAAATAGTAAACAGTTATTTTAAATTGTTATAATGTTTCATAATATTAATGTTTTACTGTGTTTTTGATCAAATGCTGCCTTGGGAAGCATAAGAAACGTCTTTCAAAAAATATTAACAATCGTACATTTTCTGTCCATTTGTGTTATTAAACTTGTAACTGGATCTGTTTCACATCTTCCTGCATTTTCAGGAGTTTCTCATAGCCATTGGCGTGAGGGGAGTTACGCTGGAGCACAGAGTGGTGCCTTCAAGTCTGGGCTGGTATGACCAGGTAATTTAAAAAAAAAAAAAATTATATGTATGTATGTATAAAACCTCATGAAAACCACATGAAATAAAAGCGCCTTTTAAATGGGCTTGTGGCTATCTCAAAACGGTGTAATAAATGAGTTGTTGAATCAGTTAATAACACAGCTGACTTGTAGTTTATTAATAGGTGCTAAACATTACTGGTTGTCTTTTCCCTGTAGATAGTTGACTTTTTAAATGTGTCAGATGAGCCGGTGCTTGGCTACACACCCCCATCATCTGTGTCCACCCTGCACCTGCATCTATGGAGCTGCTCCCTGGATTACAGGTGATACATTTAGCTAGTTTCTAGCATAATCTTTATCGATACATCTATGCAGTATTTAAAGAGATAAATAGTGCCTCCAAAAATGGTTTGGACATTCAAGTGGCATCTGTACAAAAATGAAGCTCAGAACTAACTTCACCAAAAAGTGTCCAAATTCTTTTTGTGTAATTTTTGAACAACATACTTGTTTTGTTTAGAACGTAGCAAACTTACGTAACACACTGTAAAATGTGTTTGTGATGTCTTTAAAATGGTTTAGTTATTAGATGTTAGTTTGTTAGTATTCAATCCTCAATCTTTATGCAATGTAGAATGTATTTACCGTGCTTTTCTTTTGAAAGACTATTTGGCCCTAAGCTGTAGTTTTCTCTTTCTAGACCTTTGTATTTACCTGTGAGATCTCTGCTGACGGTGGAGACCTTCAGCATCTCTAGCAGTGTGTCTTTAGATCATTCGTCCTCCAGTCTGAGGTAAAAGCTTAAATTAAATCAGTTCTAGACATTTTTTTGTTTCTGTAATTGAACATGTCCTAGTTACTTTTCTCATATTTTTAATTCCTTACAGAATAATTTTAGATGAAGCTGCATTGTTTCTGTCTGACAAGATCAATGCTGTGTCTGTTAATCTGGCACGAGGTGAGGAGTCGTAAACATCAGTGCAGTTTCAGAGTATGTGTACAAAGGATGCTGGTTTCATTTCTTATTCTTGTGTCTTCAGACTATGTCCAGGTGGTTGATATGGGGACTCTGGAATTGAGGATCACAGCAGTGAAACCAGGACCAGATGGCAAAATGGTATAAAAGTCATCTTTTAAAACAAAAAAGGTTGTCTACTCTCTGACACAGAATGTCCTGATTATTTTATCTTGTACCATTTATGCCTCTTTAGACAGAGCCAAGGTTTGAGCTGCGATGCTCAAGTGACGTTATTCACATTCGCACCTGTTCAGACTCCTGTGCCGCTCTCATGAACCTTATTCAGTACATAGCCAGCTATGGAGATCTACTGCCCCCTTCTGGACTGGAGGCTAAACGCAGAAGCACTAAACAAAAGGTGAAGGTCAGTTCGATTGGAAAAACTTTTCTGTGAGTTTCTTAAAGTAGACAATGAGAGATACAATTTATGCTTAATATTTAAAGTCAAACATATCAAAGTAATTATTATCAGAGAACCTTGTCAGATGTTTGATAGTGTTGTTGTTGTTAGCATATTTTGAAGCTATTGTTTGTGGGCGAGTCATAATGAGGATGTTTCATGTTTGCCAGACTGAAGCAGTGAGTCGCCCACCAGCTCAGGCACCTTTGCTTCCTGAAGCGGAGCAGCAGATTCTTCAGGATCTGATGAGTGATGCTATGGAAGAGACAGACAGCCTGCAGAGTCATATGCTGCAACAGAATGGTCAGACTTTGCTCTGTATTTATTTATTTTCCAAAACATTTCAGTCTAGCGCTTGTTTTAAAATCATTCATTAAAAATGTGTCATCCCATTTTCTTCATATTTCATGTAATCTGAGTGATACAGATTGTTTAGTGATTAAAAAAATGTATGCCAGTTCTTAACATTATGAATCAGAAATTTATTGGTTTCCATGAAATAGCAGAATGGAGTCAGGTGGTTCAAGGAAAGGGAGTAACATCAGCTGGAAAGGACAGTTATAATTTATTATTCTTCTTTGGAATAACATACCAATGGAAGTAAGACCAAGAAGGTGCATAAAGTAAGTGGAGTGGAATTTAGGGCTGTCAAGCAATTAATCGTGATTAATCGCATCCAAAATAAAAGTTTGTGTTTACGTAATATACAGTGTACTGTGTATTTATGTATATATAAATACACAAACATGCATGTATTTAAGAAAAATGTTATATTTCTATAATAAATATACACAGTTATTTTGAAAGCTTTTAATCCTTTGACAGCACTAGTGCAAATTTGATTACAGTATTGATTTTCAATTCTATTGTTTTGTTGCAGCATTTGTTATGGTTACAACCATCTATTTGTTTTTCCTCTTATATGGGGGGGAAAATAAATAAGTATATGTGTCTCACATTCTGTGTTATTATTATTATTGTTAACTAAAAATAAACCTATTACAATTGTTAATTAAAATAAAGCTGAAATAATATAATGGGTAAATAATAGATAAACAATTAGTTAAAACGTAACAAGTTGAAGTTCTAAATATGTTGAAGTACTAAAATGAATTAAACTGAAATAAAAATAAACTACAGCTAAATAGAATTAAAAAATATTTAAATAAAGTATTTTTTAAAAAATGACAAAAGCACATAAAATTACAAAAACTGAAATGAAAATATATATATATATATATAAAAAAAGCTATTTGGAAATATTTACAAATATTATAATAGTATAAAAATAATACTAAAATAACACTTCTCACTTTTGAATCTGCCTGTCTTTTGTATAGGTGTCAACGAAGACCATTCACATGATCATGAGCCACCCCGTTCTGATCTCTTCCTTTTCCCTGATGAGAGTGGAAACCTGGTGCAGGAACCAAGTCCCACTTACCCAGTCCTGCACTCTCCACTCATCTCTCCTCCTGCCCCCTCTGTGCTCCACGACACTGATGACTTCTGCATCCTGGACACGCCGGGCTCCAGAGTACCGGTGAGCTCTTCACTTCATAAATATTTCAGGCGGAGAACTTTTACAGCATTATAGATGTGCTGCTCTTATTCTTTTGAAGCCATACAATACCTTTTGTGCAAGGAACCGACTGAATTTCAAAATATTATTTACATTTTTGGATGAACTGTTCCTTAAAATAAAAATCTTAATTAGTGTATGCAACACTTGATGAAAGTGTTTTGTTCGTTAGGAAATTGATGAGGAGCCTGTGGTAAAGAAGCTGATCTCTGAACCCATCCTCGTGAGGGAAGAACATTTCAGTGTCCCTCTGGAGGGCAGCAGCTCTAATAGGGGTCCGCTTCACTTCCCTGTGCCGGAGATCAGATATCTGGTCAAAGAGATCTCTGTAGTGTGGCACCTCTATGGAGGAAAAGACTTTGGTGGCGCACTGTCCTCATCACCAGCTCGCAGTCGAGGGTACATATTTGGAGTTGGGCGACTCCTGATTCAAAATCGTGATTCTTATAAAAAACTATGTTATAAGTGTGTAACAAGAGGGTGTGTGTGTGTGTGTGTGTGTGTGTGTGTGTGTGTGTTTAGGTGCACTCCTCACAGCTCTCCATCACAGACCCCTGTAAAACGTGCTGGAGGAGGATGGGGCAGAAACCCTGATGTTCTGATGGAGATTCAACTCAGTAAGGTCAGAGGAACATTTTAGCATTTTAATCATCAGCCTGCATACACAATCTATTAACTTTCAGTGTTATTTTAGTATCATTAATATACTACTATGGTAGTTTTTATTAATATTTTGAATTTGCGTTTTTATATTTTTAATTTTTTTTTTTCTTTTTTTTTTTTGTGCTTGTGTAATTTTAATTGGTTATTAATTTTCTAAACAATTCTCTGTAAATTTTTCTAAAATTCTAATACTATTAACTTATTTGAGTTTAAATCATTTTAATCATCTGCCTGTCCACACAATATATGAATTTTGTTGTTATTTTTGAATTTTTATAGTATTAGTGTTTTGAATTAGCTTTTTTGTATTTTCAGTTTCAATTTCAATTTGTTTCATTTTTAGTATTTCTATGTGCTTTTGTCATTTGTATGTTTTTATTAGTTATTTAGTAGTTAATTTCAGTACTTATTTCAATTAGTTGCAAAGGCATCAATTCAAAATTTTCATTTAAAGTTTTTCATCTAATGTCTATCTGTTTTATTTCAGCTTTATTTAAATGAACAAATGTTTTAATAGTTTTATTTTTTAAATTTATTTTTATCTATTTTATTTGTGACGTCAACAAGTTTGATGAATGAATGATATCAACCTTTTTGTAAGATTATTCAGCAATAAACCATCTAATAATCCAATTCAGTAAACTCAAATACTCTATGATCCTTCATGTGTTTATATTAGGTGCGATTCCAGCATGAGGTGTATCCTCAGGTGGCTCCAGAGGCAGGCGTTTTGACCGAGCAGCCGGTGTCCAGACAGGTGTTTTCAGTGCAGGATCTGGAGATACGAGACAGGCTGGCCTCTTCCATGATGAACAAGTTCCTCTATCTATACTCCAGTAAAGAGATGCCCAGGAAAGCTCACTCCAACATGGTACGATCAGATACACATAGACAGATAATAATGCAATATATCACAATCTACAGGTGGCATGTATAGTTTCAAAGTGATATTGTCTGAAATGTGTTGTCTGTGTGTATCAGTTGATTGTCAGAGCCCTGCACGTGTGTCCAGAAGCTGGACAGGCGCCTCAGGAGTGCTGTCTACGTGTATCACTAATGCCCCTCCGCCTAAACATTGATCAGGTACAGAACAAAACTCTTCAACAACTCACCTTAAATCATATTTTTAAAAGCATAGTTAAAACTGATGACAATGTCAGGAGCCCCCCATTTTCATCCTATTTTTATTTATTTACTTATTTATTTTTTTTAAATGTATAGGATGCATTGTTCTTCCTGAAGGACTTCTTCACCAGTTTGGCAGCAGAGGTTGAGCTGTTTTCCCCACCAGAGCAGGAAGGTAACAATCAATATGCAAAATACTTTGATAACCTTAGAAACATTGTTCCAAACTCTGTGAGTGAGCTGCCTGCCTATACATTGAGCAGAAGCAGTCAATTTCAAGAAAAGTCAACTGTCAGTATACTTAATTAAATACTGAGAAGCATAGATGAAAAATCAGGTTAGTTAAAAGTTGAATTGAGTTGGCCAAGTTTATTTGATGCTCCTATGTAGGCAGTAGACAGTAAGGCTGCTCACTAGCAGGGGCGCCGGAAGGGGGGGAGGTTAGGACGATTCTAAGGTCTCGACGATGGAGGACGGCCCCCTGAGGGGGAAACGCAATTTCTACCGAGGGGAATGCGGAACGCGTTCTGTACGCAGGGGGAACACCCCCGGACCATGATCACGATTTCTAACAAGGGGGACCCCCCCCACTAGGGTTGCCACTCGTCCCTTAAAATACTGAATTGTCCCGTATTTAAAGGTAAAATTGTGTCTCCCGTATCAAATCAATACGGGACACGATTTGTCCCGTATTTTGCAAATACCAACACATAAGTATTTTGCACTGTTTATAATACTAAAAGCAATTATAATGAAATCAGTCTCGTAATAAGTATTACAGAAGCTCATTTGCGCATTTTGGCGTCTTTGTTTCCATGGTGACGGAGCCTCCAGAACGCTCCGCACGCCGTTAAAGCCCTTTCATGCGCTAAACCTGCGCGGTTTAAAACATCTAGAGCTCACATCTGCCCTTTGAACACAAGACTCTCCAGGTGAAGGGCTGAATGGGAAAGTTATTAATGGGTCTGTCCAGTATGAACGTGCAGTTTGCAGAGAAGCATTTCAGCTGCTCACGGTGGACTGTCTGACTTAAAGGGACAGTTCACCCAAAAATGAAACGATTACACACCCACAAGTTGTTCCATACACGTAATAACTTCTTTCTTATGTTGAGGAATATTTGAAGAATGTGGGTAACCGAACAGTTTCTGATCTGATAGTATTTTTTTTTCTCTACTATGGAAGTTACTGAGGACCAGCAGCTGTTTAGTTACCCACATTCTTCAAAGTATATTCTTTTGTGTTCAATAGAAAAATAAAATAAAAAATTATGCAGGTTTAGAACATCCTGGGTAAATTATGACAGAATTTTAATTTTTGGGTAACCCATTCCTTTAAAGTGCCAGACGCATCCGTGTATAGGCCTATTGTTTTATTAAAATTTGGATAGTTTTCTCATGGTTTATTGTTGAGCTATGAGTCCCTCACTTATGTCTTTTTATTTTTTTTTTTGTGGGTCATGAAAGGTTGTCCCTTATTTTGCCTCACTGAAGGTGGCAACCCTAACAAACACCAACCACCACCCCCCCGGAATGTGGGGGCCCGAGTGAATATGCTATCCAGGGGGCCCAGAAACCGTAGCGGCGCCCCTGCTCACTAGATCTCACAACAGATGTTATTTGCTGTAAGCAGTTGTTTCATCAGCTTAACTATTTATTGATCTGTGTTGTAGCATTCTGTGTGTCAGTGAAGAAGCCTCCTGCCCCTGAGGTTTCTTGCAGTTTTTCCAAGTACAACGGTGCAGCGGGTCAAGACCCTGCGCCCATCATCTCAGTGCCAACACAAAGCCGTGCCAGTCCAAGCCTCGTCCGCACCTGCAGCCAAGAAAGCACTGCTGAGACGGACACTGCCTCCACATCTTTCACCGACCAGCCCATGTTCTTCAGGTGTGTGAGGAAGTGAGAGTATTCTTAACCATCTGCATGCATCCACAACAGGGGTGTCCAGTCCTGCCACTTTCCTCCAGAGCTTAGCTTAGTTTTAGTCATCCTGAAGACGTTATTTAGCTGGTTCATGTGCGTTTAATTAGGTCTACAACTAAACTATGCTGAAAGGTGGCCCTCCTAAAGCAGGATCGGACACCCCTGATTTACAGCAATCTGCATTAACATTTCAGATTCTTTAGGTGTAAGTTAATAACTGCAAACCAGTATTTATTTACATATGTCATTTTTCAGAGAGTTCAGATTCACTTCAGAAGTGCCAATTCGATTAGACTACCATGGAAAACACATGGCCATGGAGCAGGTGAGCTATCCACAGAATCCAAATGTCAAAAAATTCTTATTTTTTGGTCAACATCATATTTCATTCAGAATTTATTCCTTATTAAAATAATCTGATATAAAATACATTTGGCCTAAGTGTTTTTACGTATGTTGGATTTGTGAATTATGTAACAAGCACAGTGAAACACTTTTAGCAATTAGTCAGAAAAAATGTTGTTCTTTTTGACTACATGCAAAAATGAACATACAGTAGTATGAATCATGGACTGAATCAAACAACTCACTTTTTTTCCCTCTTGGATCTGAAAACTGAACTGTACTGTTTGTTGTAATGCATTGTATTTTAATCTAAATAAAACGGTGAAGTAACAGATATTTTGCTACAAAACAAGCTTGTAGATTTAATTTGCTCTTTAGTAAATGCTCAAAAGCATTATAACATGATATGTGGATATAAATGTTCATGTCTTATTCCTCAGGGCACATTTGCTGGTATTGTGATTGGACTGACACAACTGAACTGCTCAGAGCTTAAATTACGGCGTCTGTGTTACAGACAAGGGTAGGAAAAATAAAGCATTTCAAAAAACTGTTTATTACCCTAGTGAAAAAAAATATATATTAAAATGTATTTGAAATACATTTATCTCATACTACAAATACATTTACATACACCCTACAATTGTACTTTTAGTATACTAAACTGGTATACTTAAAGTCTGCTAAATTGGAACAACTAATTTTGTACTTCATGCACTTTAATTGTGCAGAAGTAGTTCTGAATTCCAAATAAAGATATACTGAAATGTATTGGATTGCGCTAAAGTGGAACTATTGCAATTATACTTCAGGTACACTTTAAACTCTTTTTAGAGACTTATTTAAAGAACACATAATCCTCATTGAAAGTGACATTAAAACACATTTTAGGCTTAATATTAAGAAATGTGCATTGTGCAAGTAGTAATCCAGTCGCTTTGGATGAAAGCCTCTACTAAATGAATGTAAAATGTAAATGTAATTAATTTTTATAACAGTAAGTCTCAAGTGATAGTCAGTTAATGTTTGAACTATACTTAGTATGAAATGTTTTTTAAAAATATTACTTTTTAACTAGGGTATGTTCACCCCACAAATCTATTTGAACCAATTTATTAAAAACTATATTATTTATTATTATTATTATTATTATTATTATTATTATTATTATTTATTTTTTATTTTTATTTTTTTTCAGATTACTGGGTGTTGACAAGCTCTTTTCATATGCCATTAATGAGTGGCTGAATGACATAAAGAAGAACCAGTTGCCAGGGCTTCTGGGAGGCGTGGGGCCCATTCATTCCTTGGTGCAGCTAGGTTAGCACAACACATTCTTACACACTTCTACAATTGAATAAAAATGACAGTACTTCTGTTATAAAGTTCTATTGACCAAATATTGATATTGACGTCTCTGAAAAGTGACAACTTTCTTTACATGGTCAGTGTTAAGCAGTGTTTTCCTCTGTTGCTGCTACAGTTCAGGGTTTTAGGGATCTAGTTTGGCTGCCCATTGAGCAGTACCGTAAAGATGGAAGAATAGTGCGTGGCTTTCAGCGGGGCACAGCCTCCTTCGGAACCTCCACCGCAATGGCAGCTCTGGAGCTCACCAATCGGATGGTGCGAACAATACAGGTAAAAAAAAAAAATTACAAAAGTATCTCATAAATAGGTAATTTGTAATACTTTTTAGCGTATTCATCAAGTTTATCAACTTATGACAGTGGTAAACATAGGCATATTAATCATACTAATCACATTAAAATCCGTATATGTGCAAATGATTTCTGTTCTGCTTTGTGCAGGCCGCTGCTGAAACGGCTTACGACATGGTATCTCCAGTGCCAGATGAGAAAGAATGCAAAAAGATTAAGCGGTACTCGCATTACTGTCTGGCCCATCAGCCAGTGGACCTCAGAGAGGGGGTGGCCAAGGCATACAGCGTAGTAAAAGAGGTATGAGCACTTTGTGCCTTTGTCATAATATATATTTGGGCCCTGTACATTTAATCCACTTTCTTAATGCACATTCCCAATTGCACAATCCATCAGCATTTTCAATAATACCACTCTAAAATGCTTCACATTACAGAAATAAAATGGGATGTGAATGCCAGTTCATGTTCGTAGTTGACCAAAAATTGAAAACTGTCATTTACTCACCCTCATATCTTCAAAACACAAACGAAGGTAGGAGATTTTTCACCCTCAATTGATTGTTCATTCAACCACAACTTTTAGGCTTCAAAGACATTGCAAAAGTAATCCATGTAATCCAAACAGTTTAATTGCTTTATATGTTGAACAAATTTAGTGCTTTTATTCACATGTAAACATAGATTAATACCCATAGAGCACATCAAATATGGTAAACGAAAGCTCAAACATTCTTGATTGATGTGCGAGAACCAATAAGTGTATGTCAGTAAACCTTAATGGAATCTGCTCATCATATAAAGCAATCATGTCTCTTCGTAAAAGTTGGATGAAACTGCTCGATTCCAGTGGATTGCTTTCACGATGACTTCATGAACTTTTTTTAAGCATCAAAGCTTTGGTGGAATGGACTTTCAGTAGAGGGACAGAAATATCTCAAGTATCATTAAAAATGTCTTAATTTGTGTTTTAAAGATTCTTATGAATTCGGAACAACATGAGGGTGAGTAAATGATGGCAGAATTTAAATTTTTGGATGAACTGTCTCTTTAAGAGTGATTGGCATGTGGTGTATACTGCTATATGTAAACCGTTTCTATGCACTGTGTTTGTAGGGCATTACTGACACAGCCCTGACCATTTATGACACTGCGACACGCGAGCATGAGCAGAGGGGCATGACAGGCGCTGTGGGCGGAGTCCTGCGACAGCTTCCTCCAGCTGTTGTTAAACCTCTCATCGTTGCCACAGAAGCAACATCCAATGTGCTGGGTGGCATGAGAAACCAGATTCACCCAGATGCACGTCAAGAAGAGTCCCAGAAATGGCGCTTAGGGGAAGAGTGAGCTGTTCTCTGAAATTTACTCTGGTGGCCTGCATAACATCAGAATCGATATTCATACTGTGGCCTCTCAGCCTACAATATGTGTGCTGGCTTTGTTTTATTAGTGTGCAATGCCTGACAAGATCTGTTTTGCTGCTTATACTTGTTTAAAGCGGTCTTGGTGTCTCAGTGGCAGACAACTAGAGGCTGTGGTAGCAGAAGTTTAATCCCCAAATGAAGTGTCAGAAAGACTGGAGCTTTTTTCTCAGCAGCACTTGTGCTTGTCGTTTACTGTAACTGGAGCCTTCGAGTCTTGTATCTCAAAGCCGCAGAACTGGAGACGCACAGATCCTGCTGGAGTAGATTTAACTAGATTTGTTTCTTCTCACCCTACTATCAAACGTCCTTGTAGTGCCTTCATGTCATAGTTTAATATCTTATGATCATCTGTTTTATGAATGAGATGGTGTAGTGTCTTGTGGGGAACATGATTACTGCACCATGGATTTTTCACATGATGTGACTTGTGCTGGTTACATCATGATGTCCTATGTTGGATGCAATGGTGAATCTCATGAAGAAAAGTCAGGGTCATATTTAACCCCAAAATCAGTAGGAAAAAAATGACATTTTGCATAAAGAAAATGATACTTATTTAAGGACTGTTGATATTTTAATACCCCCTCATACACATTCTTAATATGTTCAAAAATTTAAATCATCTAATTAAATTCCAACAAATATGGCCATGATGTATACTTAAAGGGATAGGGAAAATGTTGTCATTTACTCGCTTGCGTATTGTTCCAAACCTGTATAAATGTCTGTCTGTCTTTCGAACACAAAGAAATAAAAAAAAAAAAAAAAAACGTCGGTAACCAAACAGTTGCTGGTAGCCATTGACTTCCATAGTGTTGTTTTCCATACTGTAGAAGTCACCGGCATCCAGCAACTGTTTGTTTCCCAACATTCTTCATGTTCAATATCACAATATTCTGTTATGTTCAACAGACTCATACAGGTTTGGGACAACATGAGTTTAAGTAAATAATTTTCATTTTTGGGCGAACTACCCCTTTGACAGTTGTACTTTAATTGAATATGACACACATAGTGTTTTCCCACATACACTAATAAGTGACTTTTTTTCAGTTGGCTACTAAAAATTGAGACTTAAAGAATTGCTTAATTTTATGAAAATGTCAGTGAAAAAAAAATATACTAAATAGGTTTCATTTTCTTTGTGCAAAATATGTATACATTTTTAATTTATTCTTTTGAATTGTCACCCGTCATTTTTTCAAAAGCTAAACTTGTTAAATACTGCAGTTATTGTAAACACTTTCAAAAGGACAAAAAGGAGTCATCTGGTAGCATCTTTCTTTTTATTTCTACTACAATAATCATCTCTTAGCTAACCACACTATTAGCTGTTTAAATAAAAGATAGTGACTCTTATTTGCACCAAATCGATTTCTATGGCTTAGGCAACACAGTGTTGTGTAGAGTTTCTCTTTCCAGATACTGTTACAGACTAGTCTTCGAACATGTGGAATGTTTTGCGGTTATTACCACTTGTACTTTGTAAGTGATCCCAGATAATTATACCTTATCTTTTTTTTCAGTTCTGTTAAGCTGTCTGACAGCATCTGCTTGAGTGACATTCCGTAAGCATCTGCATTTCACAAGAAGTCTTATGATTGGGACATCTTTCTTTAGATAGACAAATTCTCTCTATAGTTTTTCATGTTGTTAACTGTCAAATAGACAAGCATTAATTCTCTGTTCTTCATAAATGTCAGCTGTCTTAGTCTAATAGAAAATTGTGTTCTTTTTTGTCTTCATGGCATCATTGCTGTTGTGTGAGTAAATGTTAGTTTGATATATTGGGGAATTGATAAATAACAGCTAATTTTAGCTTACAGTCCAAACACTTCAGTTTCTCATTTAAATGCTGTATTAATTTATTGTACGTTTTCTTTCGGGTGGTAATAACATTGATTGTACATAGATGTACAGGTCATTTCCCCAATTTATACGAAAGCATGTATTATCAAGAAAGGGAAATAAATTATTTCATGTTCACCACTTGTCTTTTTGTGTTGCTCCTGACTTTGCCTGCCAGAAAATTAGCCAACAATTACATCGGAGAACTGACATGAATATATTTTCTTCATGAATGTATTTTTGGAAAACAGATTTTCTGGTGTTTTCTACTAGATGGTGCAGTTTACACCAATGTGCCAAAACATCATGACCCCCTGTCTAATGTGCTGCCAAAACAGCACTGACTTGAGTCATGGACTCTACAAAGACCCTTGAAGTCATCCTGTGATTTCTGGCACCGAGAAATTAGCAGTAGATCCTTCATGTCCTTAAGTTGAAAGTTTGAGCCATCGTGGATCGGACCGGTTGGTCCAGCATATCCCATAGATGTTAAATTAGACTGACATCTGAAGAATTTGGAGATCAGGACAACATTTGAATTCTACTTTGTTTCTTTAAACCATTCCTGAACAATGTGTGCAGTGTAGCGGGCGAAATATCCTGCTGAAAAAGACCACTGGAATCAGGGAATACCACTGCCATGAAGGATGTACCTGGACTACAGTGAGGTTTAGGTAGGTGGTATGTTTCAGACTGATGTCAACAAATGACTGGAAACGGGGTTTACCAGCAGAACATTGTCCAGAGTATCATAGTCCCTTGACCTGGTCTGAGCAGGATTCATACTTCATTTCCAGAATGGGTGGCGGGTGCGTTAACAAGGATGCTGAAGATTAGTGCCACTACTGTCAGTCGCTCATGTGCCTCTTTAGATCAGGGGAGTGAGGTTTTCCTCAGCTCCTATAGCTGGCCTCTGTTACAACCACATAGACCTTCTACCATCAATGAATCTTGAGTACATGCTGTCAGAAATTTGTGGTTTGCCCAACAAGCCTCACTGTTTTAGAGATGCTCTGACATAGTTGTCTGGCCACAACAATTTGGCCCATGTTTAAGTAAATTAGATCTTAATTCCTGGACCAACACATTGAATACAAGAACTCATTGTTCATTTCCCATATAAATTACCCAGACCTTCATATGTGACCTTGTAAAGAGATAAACAATATTCACTTCATCTATGAATGATGCGCTAAAACCTTGAAAACAGTTGGTCCACCATTTTATATGTTTCTGAGTGGCACTGGGCAGATATAGCCAAGAAATGTGAGAGATGTGCACATCAAGCTGACCAGTCTTTGGCACCCTTGGTAGCAGAGGTATCAACCACCGAATGTTCTTCAGTTTAGGAACTGAGTAAGAATGGGCATTATTCTTTATTCTGTATTATTATGTATTTATTTATTTGGATTAGTTTCCAGTGAATGGTTGCTAAACTTCCTGGGGTCCACGAAGCAGTACAGTAACAAAACGCAATAACAAATTAAATCACAACGCTGTACAGAGGAAGATGTGTTTCATGGCAGCTCCTTACTCTTACCTGTCTTTTGGCACAGGCCCAAGGCAACAGAATTAGGGAAGGTGAAGTTCTTGTCTACCAGACACTTGATGCATGATCAAAGACTTTTCTTTTAGTAAGTTCTTAGTGGAAAAAGTGGTTTCTGTGAATCTGTATGTAATAATCAAGGTGAGTCTGGCCTCGAGATGCTAATTAATGTTTTCTCATTAATGTTCCGCATCAATGTTGTTTTTTTGGAAATTCATATCAATTCTTTGATTTTTCTTTTAATTTCTCCAGAGGGACACCACAGCTCAGGATTTACTAGGAGTGTACGTGTAGCGACTTAATGGAAGAGGAGGAGGATTTTTGTCAATATTTATGTGAATAAATTTTGTTTAAGGTAAGTGCGTAAACACTGTTTGTGTTAACCTAACAGGTTTGTGACTGAATCAGATTGGAAGCTTGAAGAGTTTAAAATGAGTTTTATATTTAAGCAGAGTTTTCTATTATAAACGAAAGTGAAGACTAGTAGACCAATATAACTACCACATTTAGTTGCCTAATATTTAAAAGATCTCTCGTATAAAGTTATTTACAGTGGTGGATAAAGTACCTGAAAGCCACACTTGAGTGAAAGTACAAATATCTTACAAGAAAATGACTTTGATAGAAGTTAAAGTCACATTAAGAATATTACTTGAGTAAAAGTTTTAAAGTATCGGTTATTTATTGTACTTAAGTAATTTTTTTTAAATATTAAACACTCATGTAATAAAATTACAAGTAAATGCTGTAAATAAAAAAGCTTATTCTTTTAAAAATAGAGCTTACAAGATTCTCAGGCTGAGGCTTATAAAAGGAGCAAAAGAAATTATTAAAAATTGTTCTACACACAGTTACTTGAGACTTCAACAGATGTTGGTTTTCAAAATTGCGAGAGTACAGATCTTCTTGGGCTGAAGACTGGTCCTGCAATGCTAAATAGCCTTTTACAGGCTGCGGAGGCAGGTAGATGTGTGTTCAGCTTCACAGACAGCTTGCACACAGCTGGGAAGGATATCAACAAGTCCATGTGATCTGCTGATCAAGCTAAGTATCCGTCCAGTTTTTTGGAGCTGTCTTGTGCATGGGATGACTGCAGGACAGAGAAGAAGTCATCCTCATCAGACGGACTGGATCTAGCATCGGCTCGCTGCAGCGAGGAGTCATCCATGTGCTGCTTGGTGTAGTCCATTCCTGAAATAGTGAGTGAGAAAATATAAATTAAAAACTGACTTGATGGTCAGTAAGCTGGTTGTTGGAAGTAGCCACCCCATCTGGGCATTTGCTTCTATTATGTGACCATTCATCTAGTGAAAAAAAGCTAAAATGGACTAATGATAAGTGGATATTGGGATACAATTAATGCCCAAGAAAGAGTGGGAAAACACAAGGACAGTTCTAAAGACATTCAAAACATTTTGTTAAATTAAGATAACAAAAAACATGCACAATTCTTTCTTACATTGGAACCTTTAAGTTTGTGCAGATGACTCTGATGGCCCCCTCATCCTTTTCTTTGATGATCCTCAGCAGTCTTTCCTCTACCATGAACAAGGAGTTCCACCTGGTTGCATCTGGAGGGACCAAACATCTTAAACAGTTTCGGCTGCAAGTGTGGATCTTCCACATTTGTTCCAAAGTGCATTACATTTTGAATGTTGAACAGTACACTTTTTTGTATGCCTCATTCGATATTGCTTTCATGGCATCAACTGTAGTTGAGTAGGTGACAAACACAGCGATGGTGTTTTGGGAGTTGAAACTCAAAGCCATCATCTTTATTCAGAAGTGTTGACACATCAGCAAACTCAACTTCTTCATTGCCCTCTTCATCCTCTTTATTCTCTTCATCCTCTTTTGGTTGAGATGCTTCATCACTTATGACTACATTGTTGTTCTTCACCAAAAACCTGGAAAGGTTTTATGAAATCAGAGCCATTATCTGTAGTTGCTCTCAGAATCTTCCCCTGAATTTTAAACTCAGAATGTATATCATTCTGCATATGCTGCCAACAAACAATTTCAGATCATTACACCTGAACTATCACTACTCCATTCTTAAAGAAAATTTCCGTATTGTGTACAATAAAATTACTGAACTGAACTAAACTGAATTATAAAGCCTGTTTAATTACTGTAGTGTTGTGTTTGCCTTTTTCAGAGTCAGTGGTGGGTTCAACCGTTCAGTTCCATCATGGGTGACACACAAACATCCACAGATGAAGATTTATTTCCAGGATGCAGGTGCTTTGAATGAACACACTGTTGAATAACCTTTATTTTATAGAAAAAAATATTTTTGTGTCTGCACTTGATGTTTATTATTAAATAAAATATAAATGTAAAACATTTATTGAAAAGGGGGAAAAAAACCTATAAGTCTCTACAAAATGTAAGATTGTACATCAGGTTGGATCTCATCATTAAATACTGAGCAAGGAGCCGGGGCAAAGATGCCAGACCAGGGTTGGCCTCCATGGCTGAATCAGGAAGACCGTGCGTGGTGTTGACTAAAGCACAGTGCACACATTTTGGCCATGATTTGGTTGTCTGCGACAAATTTTGAAAATCATAAAAGATTCCTCCGATCCTAGGCTAAAATCTGTAGTCTTTGTTTGCTGGTTTGACATGTTCACTTACAGCTGATTAATGGCCATTGCAATCAAATTTGACCGCAGAAGATTTGTCTTGCAGTGTGCCTTCACCTACGACAAAGTGTCTTCATTTTTCAAGACAAGCCATGATCAAAATTAATGCTAGAGATTTCTTTTAACCACCATAAACTTTGGTGCTCCTGGATGCCGCGGAAGTTAGAGAAAAGTGTTTATAACATTTTAAATATGGATATTTTTCTTACAAAAACACATCGATTAGCTACAGGAGGCCTTTATTCACCCCCCAGAGCCATGTGAGGCACTTTTTATTATGGATGGATGCGCTTTATTGGACTTCTTTTGGACTGTTGAACAAAAACACCTGTCCACTGCCATTATAAAGCTTGGAAAAACCAGGACATTTGTTTATATAACTCCAGCTGTATTTGTCTCAGACAATTAAACTGTGCTTAATATGAGTTTAATTATGTGATGTGACTAACTTAAAAATACACTGCTCAAAAAAATTAAAGGAACACTTTGAAAACACATCAGATCTCAATAGGGAAAAATATCATGCTGGATATCTATACTGATATGGACTGGGTAATGTGTTAGGAATGAAAGGGTGCCACATCGTTTGATGGAAATTAAAATTATCAACCTAAAGAGGGCTGAATTCAAAGACATCCCGAAAGTCAAAGTTAGTCCATAGCCAAAATGGCTAGTCCATTTTGCTGAAATTTCATTGCAGCAACTCAGAATAGTACTCAGTAGTTTGTATG